>WAAD01005965.1:2064-45159 GCA_013389945.1 Fregata magnificens
GTATAAAAAACCATAACACTCTGGATAAAAGCACTTAACTCATGATATTCAGACATCCACTAGAATACATCAAACTGGAAAACTGTGGATTCTCTATATGGACTAAAAGTGGACCTTTTCAAAGGAAATGTGGAGAAAGATAAATTAAGCTACAGAAGGAAACAGGACAAATATACAGCATGGGCTGAGCATTGGAGAGACCCCTACCATCACACACTGCCTCCTTTTCACAGACTAGTTATTTAGACTGCTGGGCAGTGACAACAGCCTATGCTGATTACAGACAGAAAGCATGGAAGCACTCAGCAGCCCAGTACCCATGACAAGGCAGACATCTTTCATTTGAGGACAGTTTGTGCAGTTCAGCAGAGAAAGGTCTCCTACTCACATTGCAATTTTACCACACCACAGACATTTTAAGGGCAAAAACATGGCAGAAGAAATATCAGACAGAGACAGACAAATACGCAGGGCCAAAGAAGGTTATGAGAATGAGCTAAAGACTTCCCAGAAGTAAAGCCTGGAGATCCTTTCCTGAGCAAATTATGCAGGACTATCTATGCAAATACATAAGTCACTGCACTGCAGTGATAGATGACTAAGTATTAATGTGACATTACAAATGCATTCCCTGTCCCCCATCAGAAAACCCAACCATGGACACGTAGGATGGAGAGATGAGCACAGCTGTGAAACACAATCAGCAGAACCCAAGCTGATAAGCAACCAGAATCCATTAGGACAAGCTCTCACAAAATCATAGGCCCAGAAAAAAACACTTTGTGATGACAACCTGCTGTCATCACAAGACTAGCACCCATTACATCAACCATGCCTCCTGCAAAGAATCCACCAGATTTTTTAAAGGATGGAAGTACAGCTAAGGGGAAAATAACTTAACTCACAAACAAATAAGGGGGGGGACGGGGACTGTACAGAGAGAAATACAACTTTGGAACAGTTTGCAGTAGTTGTCTGGTGATATCAGATGTAAGGAGCACAATCAGAATGCTAACTGGGTTAGAAGGTCATGGGTATCGTAGTAAATTTTGCTATCTCAAATGAATGTGGCAAAAGGCTGTTATGATGGACAGGTTCCTGAAAGAGGAGGGAGAAGATAACACATGTAGCAACATGAAAACTCTGCTCAGAGGAAGTCCTTAATGAGACAGACTATGTGGGAGACAGAATAAAGGCTGAATGTTGCATTTTCTTGGCTTCTTCTCTTTCCTTATTACACATGATAGAAAATGGAGAATGCTGTTCCCACTGAGGGCAGCAAATCTCCTGAGATCTCTCCAGGTACTTACTGGAAGAGTTGCAGTGCAGATTGCTTGTGCTGAGGTTAAAAGTTAAACCAAATTCTAACTTTAAACACATATTAGAAAATATGCTTGGGCAAAACAGAGTCCTCAGGGGTAGCTGATGAGTCAAACGATTAAGGTTCTGCTTGGAACAGTTCATAAAATAATTCCCAGTTTGGGCTTGACAAACTTCCTTTCTCACCTGTGGTTTTTGTTAGCTGCCCTCTACTCTTCCAAGAACAAGTCTGACTTTCTGAAGCTCCATTGCTTGTCAACATTTAGTGAAATGAAATCTTTTGTTAACCAGTTTGAGTTGTTTGACTGTGATGAAATAGTTTTGATTAGAGAATGCTTTATGTTACTTTCCAGAGTTTATTTTTCCTTTTAAAGGTAATATGAGACCATAGGTAGGTTAGATTTAGAGTTTTCTTAAGTAAAGTAGTTGTCCAGAGGCAATAGATATTTTGGTGAAGGAAAAGCTATCTGTCTTCACTTGCATTATGCTTGTTGTTTGTCTTCTTCATAACACGAAATGCATTTTACACTCTGTGTTTCCAATACCATCAGCAGTCACGATTTGCCATTGACCCTTTTAAGACACGTACATGGTCTTAATGTGATCTTTGTAATTTCCTATGAAACAATAGAGCTGAAATACTTCCTGGTTCTGTTCTGAGGGGATTTATAACACCCCACAGGCAGCAAATACACATGTTCATAAGCTTGACGTGGAAATGGAGAAACCAGGAGTGAAAAGTCTGTAATGAGAACTGTACCCATCCCAAGCAATATCATTCTGATCCAGCCTGTAGCAAAAAGGGGGTGATTGACAAAACAGAAAAGATTCAAGACAGAACTGGAGGTTTATATAGGATATTTTTAAAGCTACGCTATCTCCATTGTGGGGAGTTTGGTCCCTTAAAGAGTGATTAACCAGCATTACTGCAAAATAATGTTGATCAGGCATATCAAAAGCTAGGAAGCAACTGCAGATGAACAGGTTGAAAGAAATATTCAGATAGCTACCTCCCAAGTTTCACAGCACATTAAAGTTTCCATCACACAGTGGGCACTTACTCCTCAGGGACAACGTTTAAGGGAAGTTGGAAAATACATGGCTCAAGGCATGTGGATTTCTCTAGCATACATACAGGGAGAAAACAGAAGCATATTTATTTTTTAAAGACTCACAGCAGAGATTGAAAAAACAAGAGTCAATTCAGATGAGGAAAACTATCCATAAACTAGCTAAGCATCTTTACAGGTCTCTGTGAGAAGGATCCTTGGCCTTCGATATTTTTTGTCCCACAGACAGAGAAGTAATTGGCAAGGTAGGCTCTGGGGATTGTAACAGTACCAAAACTAATGCCTCCTTTTCCTGTCCTGGCTGAAGACTTTGCTTCAAGTTTTTTGAAGGCACTGCATGGTCAGAGGTACTACTTCCACAAACTGTGCTACTGCTTTTCTGCTCCATGCACCAATGGGAAGGGGATGGGGAAGAATTGATAATTTTATATTTCCATACTATTTGCCTCTGCATCTGTTTTAAAAGGAAGGGACCAATATTGAATAACCAATGTGTATTTCATCTCTATGTATGCATTCTTATATAATTTACAAACCTGCTAATTCATACTCAGTTTTTTTTAATACAAAATCTGAGTCATTGATATAAGCCAGACGTAACTGTTCATTGAAATTTTCCACAGCTGAAGTAAATAAACAAATAAACATGTTAAAAAAACTAATCCCAAGAAAAGCCCAATGCTTTTTGTGTCAACAACCATGGGCTGGTATGCACCCAATAATGAATGAACGATGCTTGAAACCCCTGAGAAAAACAGACTGTCATTTAGTGTTCATTTAGTATTTCCTTCCATAGTTTGAAATCTCCCTTGCCTATCCCAGGGAGCCATTTCCTCCTCTTAAAATGTAAATCCAGGGATTACTGTTATTTTTGTCACCTGAGACTGTGCAGTGGCAAAACACACCAAAGTCTATGCAGGTGGCTGATATCTCTTTAGGGTACTAGAGCTTGCTTGGTTTTGAACACTGACATAAGGGATTTATTTGCCAACTAAAAAGACTAAAAAATTCACCCAGAAGCTTATGTCCTGCTCTGGGGAAGAGGAAGGATGTGGCAGTGGTACATCCTCCTCCCATCACACTTGTTCAGCATGCACTTCATGTTTCTCAGTGCACCTTTCTACAGTGCCTGGAGAAGTGGAGCTGGGATGTGCTGTCATATTAAACAACAAAGAGAGAAATTAACTTCTGGCTGGTTTTTGGTCACTATTTTTAAAGGGAGGGCGGGCAGGGCATTTATTGTTGAAACTCTATGTGAGAAAGTAGGTAGATCCAACATGTAGAGACATGGAATAATTTAGTTTGAATGGGACCACTGGAGGTTTGTGGTCCAATACTCTGCTCAAAGTAGGGCCAATTCTGAAGTGAAGTCAGGTTGCTCAACCCTGCCCAGTTGAGTTCTGTATATCCTCAGTGACAGAGATTTCATCACCTCTCTGAGCAACCTATAGATTAAAAAAGCCCAATCCTTCTTGACNTCTTAGGTGTTGCTTGTACAGAAGTGTAGAGAAGAAATCCTTAGGCCATATTAGAAGTTTCACATTTACTTTTCAGAGACACCCCACCTCTAAGGTCGTCCTTTTCACTGCTCCTAGGCAGTCTTATGGCCTGAGGGTCTCAGACCAGATTCCAGCAAATAATTGGACTGAACTAAGCTCATCTCATTTGATCTCCTTTTTTCCTGCTCAGCCAGAGATATCACTTCCCTTTTTTTGCTGTTTCCAAGTTCGGGGGGCAGTTGGGGTTATTTTTACTATTGAAGTTAGTGGCACTGTCACTCTATTCCAGACTATCCACTTTCATCATTGGTATGGTACCTTCTTAAAACAGCCAAAACCATACCACAGTCTTGGCAGTACTGACCACATTAGTTCAGAGAGGTGAATCAGGGATGTCATTTTCATAGACTCATTATATTTAAATCAAAGAGCATTCTACCTGCTTTTTCTGGTATTCACTAGCATCTAAGTCTCTCTGTTTTGATTACTTATGACCATGTTTTTCCTTACTATGCAATTGTGTGTTACTGCTAGCCGTACTGGACCAGCAGCCCTGGACAATAGGGCCCTCTGCTTTCCCTTAGAACAGTTATACTGCAACTAGCAATGCTGTCCTAGCAGCGTGCCAGCTAGGGGGGTGACGGCTACAGAGAGGAGACAGCCTCTGTATTCAGTCTGAATGAGATCTGCCAGTTACTGTAGTGACCAGGAAGAATTTTTTATAAAAATAACATTTGTGTACTATAAACTGAGGATGTAAAAAAGGACTTACGTTCAACTGCAAACACACTTCCTCATGTGTTATCTTAAATTAAATACCAGAGAAGTTCTGGAAACACCCAAGCAATTAACTTTGTGTTTCCATAAACTCTGCGGACACAATATGAAGATTGTGGTGAGGGCTGAGTGAATATTTTTAGTTGAAATCCAAACCCACTTAAACCAGTTGCATTCAAATTAGTATGTTCTGGTTCAAGGTTTCATTGCAGAAAAGTGGTGAGGGAGCAGCTTTCTCCCAGGTGATTTTTCTCCAGCCACTCCCTCTCCACAGCAGTCGCTGGCACTGTGTGCTCTGTACTTCTGCACAGCAGTGCTTACCATGGCAGAGGAGCCAAGGAAGCAGAACAGGTTAGGGTGTCCTGTCCAGGCTCCCTGCAGCACAGCTAGTGTTGCTGGTGGCACAAGGTGGAACAGAGATGCCACCTGCACCCTGCACGGATCGTGGGAGCAAGCAGTGGTACAGGGGAGACACTGCACATCAGCACCCAGAGCCATCTCAGCTGGAGAAGGAACAAGGCTTTGGCTGGGTGAAGTTTTCTGGTAGTTGACAAATGAAAGCAAGGGTTGAAAAAAGGGTCAGTGGAGGCAGGGTGCTGAAGGAAAGCTGTGCTGGAGGCAGAAGAGAGGGGGAAGAAATTGTGTTCTCAGAAGGGGAAAGGGATGATGGCAGACTCAAAAGAGGGAGAAAGAACAGAAAGGTGAACAGAAAGAGTAGAAAGCCAAAAAAATTACCGCAGAAAGTTAGGACTTATGCAGACTACCATATGGTCACATTGGCAAAGCTGACATGGCAAAACCCTCAGATGCAGCACCCACAAGCAAGAGGAGACGGAGTTGGAAGAGATAGCGGGATACTTCCTCTCCACATTTCTCCTCCCCTCTCTCCCGACTTATATGAGCACACTCAAATATCCCTCAAGTACACAGACACCTCTAATATTCATCTCATTCCACATACCTTGTCCCATCACAGCACCATCCACTCACATGACAACTCTCAGGACCACACACAAGCACCAGAGCTCCCAGGCACTGCCTCCTATTTTGATCTGTTTTAATTATCAGCGAGTGCTGAGCCAGCAAGCTCCCAGAGAGCTCCTACAGGTTTTTGTACAAACCCAATGAGCCATGACTGCTAAGCCAGGAGCCTCAGCAAGGCTGTGCATTGGCATCCTCCCCACCAGTCAGAGGCTCGAAGCCAGAGATCTCCCCAAAAGCCAAGCTTGCAAGCAACCCCAGCGACTCACACATGCTGCACTATCAGGTAATTAAAGGGTTATTCTTCAACAGTGGACAGGCCACCTCAGGGCCAGCAAGCCAGAGATATTAACGTTCACCTTTGACATCAGCCTCAGTTTTGAAAGTAAGTCACAGATACCACTAATGCCGACACATTTGCTAAGTAGACCTAATGAGACCCTGATATTATAATGTCTTGCTTCTTGACATCATCCTAGCAAATCAGGGGCACCAAAGGTCTGGAGTCACACCCCGGACCATGTAAGTGAGTGTGCTTGTGTCTACATACCTTCGCAGTGCCTGAAACCTGCAACTAGCCTTGCTTCTGTTGCAACAGACTCTTTAGCACGCTCCTGTCTTTCTTTTGTCTCCTTTCATCCCTTTCCACTTTTGAAGACATCCTTTTAGGTATACCTGACTTTAATCTGTTTCCCACATGCTGGTTCCGTGATCTTTCTTTATTATTTTTCTTTTCGTTCTCCCTAGGATCCATATGATCGCATTTCATTTGTGTATTTGTCATTATATGCCAATGATTGACACTTCTAATCCCGCATTCATTCCTCTGTTCAGGACTTTAAGCACTGCAGGGGTGACGCACTTTGCAAATCCCACTATTATTATTTATGGGATCCATGCTGTTCTAAATAAAACACAAAAATGATACTCAGCAGACCTTGATTCTATTCCAATGCTTCTTTATTAACTATAACTGTGAAACAGTCAAATGCATTAAAAATGTGATGTAGCTAAGAAGTTTATTAACAAGCGAAAAACTGACACTACTCGTAACTTAAGTTGAGACTTGAGTGAGCTAACTGGCAAAACATTCTGATTTATTTTGCACAGTGAGAATATGATCACTGCATATATACAGCAATGACTGAAGATAAGTACATTCTGTAAAGTGCTACTGAAATGTATTTCCTTCATTTGCTTGACAGCAAAAGGAAGCAATGAATGCCCTAAATCACAGAAAATATTTATAATATGAAAGATGAATGGAGGTCACATTCATCTACTGCAGCATGCAGAGTGGCCAATATTTTACTAGGTTCAGCTAGAGTTTATGGGAAATGATCTCGGAGGTTGTTCTCCTGGGCTGTGCAGCAGGCCACTGCCAACTGGGCCCTACAAAGGTTCCCTCACAAGGATGACAATCTGGTATTACACTTTTGACAGGGATTACTTGTGGAAGGAAAGCATAATGCCAGGCTGTTGAGTGGTTTTCCTACAGCAATTTACAACACTGTTCTTTATCACAAGAGAGTAAGTCTTTGCGCGTTAAATCCCATACACTTTGAGGAACAAGACATGAAAGGAAAGCCAACCTACTAGGTGCATGCAAGTTGTCACTCTGATCAAAAAATGTAGTAACTTTTGTCACTTTCCTTTCTACACTCGGTAAACACTCCAGCAAAACAACTTCTGGGACCTCGCATTAGAAACAGACGATACATACTTGAAAGTACTATTAGGAAGCAAACCTAAACTCTTTCTCTGGAGCAGTCTTGCTGGAGAAAGTCAGCCCTCACACAGCCAGAACAGCAAAACGTACACATCATTATCCATGTCAACCAGTGCCCAGTCTTTCAACGGCAATGTAGGGCACTCACATCCAAAACTGAATGTTGAAGACATTTGCTTTCTTTCTAAACTTTCCAGAACAAAAAGCCAGCAGATTGGAACAGATCAAGAGAGATTTCAGACCAAAAACATATTTTTTCTCTTAATAGATGTTGTTAAAATTTCGTTTAGATAAGAGCAAAAAACTTCTTGCTGAATTGGTTCCCCCTTTGGGAGTCTACCTGAGAAAGAACAATTGCATCATTTAGGCTGGGTTCTTTACCACATTTTCTGCCAGAAAAGCTGAGCCCCTGGTTTATATGTATCTTCTGTTACGTGTAGTCAGCATAAAATCCCTGTGATACACCTGTGTACTTAATGCACCAGAGGAAATGTAGGACTAGCTCAGAAAGATGCCATAAGATGTTAGAAAAACTCAAAAACATCTTGTTATTTTGTGAGTCAAAGTTGAACCATATGGCAATACCTAGCTGAAAAATTGGAACAACATTCCCAGACAGCTTTGCTGACACATGGACAATTGTTGGGAGCAAAATGCAGGTGAAGCACTGCACAAGGCAGAGCTGGCTTGCAATGTGTAGGGGCAGGCAAAAGCCAGTGCAGGTCTCTGGAGAGGCTAAGCAAGGAAAACACAGAGCGCTGCGGTGCTGCACACAGGCTGGACCAAGCTTGGGCAAACCAGGGCCAACCAAGTCCATCCCCTATTCTTTGCTTCTGCATGAATTTCCACTAAAACATCCCAAGTGCTCTCCCTGGTGTGAGCAGCCCCAGATCCGGGTGCACTACTTGAAGGTGCAACCAGAACAGCCAAACAGCACTTTCATGAGTTTGCCTTGGCTGAGAGCGAAACGCAGCCTGCAAAAAGAAGGGTAGGGTTTACTTTTAACTTAAGAAAGGCCCTCAGGTATTTTAATACATTTTGGCATATATTTTTCCTTGCTGTTGTTTATAATAATCCTTTGGAAGCTTGAAACTGGAATATGTTTGATATCTGATACATTCTTTTCTTTGATTACTGACAAATGCTGATTTATTATGGTAGGTCTGTAAGAAACACAGCTGTTTGGAAAATTATATTTTTACCTACAAAGAAAATTTATAAAAAATGACATCTACCTCTTTTTTTTATTATTTTCATCTTTTTCAGAAAGATGTTTGGGTACCAAAAATGCAGAAAAATGGGTTTGGAAGGGATGACGTTTAGTTTCTCCAAGATAACAAGTATTTTGAGGAGGATTTCAGTTTCATTGGAAATATTTCAACAAAATTTTTCAATGACATCTTTACAAATACTGTTTAACTGTAATCTGTACTTCTTTTTTACTTTCAAATTAACTTAAAAAAAAAAACACAATGCATTTTGAAATTATATGCAAGTAAAAATCAGCTACATTTTGAATCTAGCAAAAGTTCCTTAAAAATTTTAACTACAGCTATTATCCCATCACGGACTCCCAACAGGCATATGAAGATACAGATTTAGACTAGGAAACAAAATAAGTTGCCTTGTAATTCAAACCATTTCTTTAAAAAAAAGTAGAGGAAACACTACCTTTTAATATATCTTCACTGTTTCAACACGATAGATTTTACACCAGAACGACAGGTCCTGTTACGCTTCCAAAGGCTCCTCTGAGCAACTGAGGTGTGACCACAGTGAGACAAATCAAGTAGCATAGCTCAAGCCCACCACCTCACAAGGGCTCTTTAGTTTCTTGGCTCCCACATTTCTCTGAGCTGTGGAGCAGTGTATGAAAAATGTTGATTTCCTCTAAAAAACAAAATTCTTTCCACAGAGTTGTTCGGTGATTTATTCTTTTCAAGTACAACTGAGAGTAGAATTATGCTGAGTTGAGATTTTAGTAACGTTTTCTTTGAGGAGTACAGGTGTAATTGGTCATAATTACACTCAGACGCTGTTCCATGTGGTTTCTCACCCAAGGCAGTAAATCAATTATGGCAGAACAAGTCCAAGCCAATACCCTAAATGTTAGTTACAGTATCAATAACTTTTGCACATGAAGCAATATGGCACCTTTATCATAACAAAAAAATGGGTCATGAAAGAGGAATAGGCTGTGGTTTCAAAGTAAAAAAGAGGAAAGCATTTTTCAAACAAAACAACATATGCTTGTATTATGTGTTACTTCAATAGTTTTGAAGGGCTGTCATTTTTACATATTTTTTAAAGATAATCACAAGCTTCTAAAACCTGTAATTTTTTTAACCTGATGGACAAAGTGTCTTCCCATCAAAATCCTGTCTTGGAAAAACTGTTCATAATATTAATGTTCTGGAAAGGAAGTGAGTAGTAATATTTAATTTATCACCCCAAAAATATTTATCCTGAAAAACAAGGATCCCACTTTGCCACTTGACAAGCTTCCAGGGAGAAAAGCACATACAGCGAAATAAACACTTCCAAGTGGCATAGCTGGATACTAAAAGGAGTTGCCACAAGTTCAAGGAGTTCTCTCATGCCTTTTCTCATCCTTTTGATTTGACTGCAACGTGAAAGAGCAGAAAGGATTTCAGATACAAGATGATTTGAGGGTCTAGTAGCCTGATGATCATTTTCCTCTTCAGGATCATACTGGCATTCAGTAGTCTAAGTACCAAGGAGGTGAAAGATTGGCTCTGAGCTGCTTTTGCAAACATTGCCTTCCCTTGAACCACACAGGGTGCCTGACAGACACTCCTGAGGCTCTGACACTTGCGAGTTGAAAGATCCAGCACCTACAATTCACATAAGTACTTCTGCATATTGAAAATTCAGTTTCAGCAAATATTTACATATACAGTTTTCTCCACACCTACACAAATGCCAATAAAATTTGATGAGCAGAATATCCCTGGGAAAGAAAAAATCACACAGAAACAAACAAGTTTGGCATGGCTAAAGCCAAATAATTTAGCAGTTGAGTACATCATTGTAGAAGGGATTTTTCACAGTGTTTGCCCTGCTACAACAAAAAGAAGCAATGTATACTACTATGTAATATGTGTCATGTACTTACCTAGCTGGTACATGTAATACATGGTTGTGCCTGCCGGTTTTACAAGGGTGACTTGGTAATTAATGCTTGAAACTGTAACTGTGTATTCCCAAATGGGAAAGGGGAGAAATCAATGAGAATTGAAAGTGCTTGCTTTCTGGCTCACCCTGCCATATTTCTAGATGAGGTCAAAGGAGTTTAAGGATCTCAGGAGGGTGCTGCCTGGGGTGGAACATCAAATCACAAGTAAGAAACAATGAAGGAAGTGTAGGTTATGTAAAATTAGATTGCAACTGGGGCAAACTAGGAACATGTCCACGGATATTGCAGTGTCTCAGCTGATGGGTCGTAACTTCTTGAACTTTTGCTTGGAATCACATTCTGCCATAGTCACTCACAACTGAAATACTGAAACTGAAATACAGAGCTGGCAGAAAAAAGAGCAGCACTTAGTGACCTGGCTGCCCAAATAATCAAGTACTACTAATGATGGTTGAGGAGCAGTTTTAAAGGCCAGGTTTTGAAATGAGATAAAATGGGATAAAGTGTTGTCCATGTAGATGAGTGAAGGGGATTTATGCAAGCAAGAAATGTCAGCCTTGAGAGGGACACTCCACAAAGCAGCTTATGAACATTAGAGCAGTCTTTCACTAGCACATACTATACTGGGTAGTGGAAAGTGTCTTTTGAGAACAGCGGACATTCTTTTTTCTTATACTAATATTCTGAAAAGCAAACTAAACAAGTGCAAAACACATACTATCAAGCAGAACCTGCATCCATACACTCTCTCAGTGACATGCCAAGTACGTTATGATCTAAATGGATAAATAAAGAGGCATGATCACCAGTTGATTGGGCAGGAACATAAACACGTGGTTTTGCCATGTGAAGTAAGATGGCTGTTTTCTTCTTTGCATTTCTGTTTCAGCAAATCATGTAGAAGCCATCCCTTGCCTTCACCCCTCGTTCCCTGTTCTCCCATCGACAGCACTCTCTTCTGTTATGTTTCAGGAAACCAAACACCCGTGCTAATGATGTAAACTCATGCGTTGACAAGGTTCTGCTTCAGTGCAAGTCTAGAGGGGAAAAAAAGCCCTCAAGATAAGGTAACTGGCTTTTTATGGTATCATGTCTAGAGCCAAGACCAAGAAATCTTTTTGACGGAATGACTTAATCACCTGTCAGTAGAAAATTCTTTCTCAATATGGACTTTAACCATCTTCTTTTCTTCCATGGAAACTCTACATGTAATATATTGCTTATTTGTCTGAATGTGACTTCTGAAAGATAAATGTTAAATATTAATATTGAATAATAAAATATTCAATACTCTAGTTCTTCTTCAGGCACTTTATGGGGAAAGAGATATTTAGTGAAGGTATAGCTTTGTACATTTATTACACCAATGTCCTAAAAGTTAAGCTATTCCAGACTGAAAGAAGCCAATACTTCTGAGAAAAATAATATACATTCAGCCGTATAAACAGTTGTATGATATTCTCTCTGTATTGTCTCACTTCAGTTTATTGAGACTCCCTGTGGAACTAAGACTTTCTTTCCCTTCCAAGTCAAAGAACTTCCTTTTCAGCAATTTTCATTTTGAAGCCCATGAAGTACACTTCATAGTCACTAAAAGTTACAAGTAGTATTGGAAAAGGTTCAGTGGACCATGGCTCATTTATGAGCTTTTCTGTCACAGCATCAAAGTCTGCAAAATACATTTGATAATGTTATTTCCCGTCCTCTATTGTTCCTACTCCACGTCTGAGCATCAAAAGCCTTGAACAATTCAAATATTTGAACAATTCAAATATTTGAACAGTAACAACAGAAACTGTTACCCAACTCATTAGTTTAGAAAGAAATTTAGCACACAAGTATTACTTTCAGTGTGTCAACTCCATCACTCTGGTTTTCCTTAAACACACTGAGTCCTCACATCCCAGTTGCCCTGCAAGGGAACTGTCTCCCATATCAAACACCTCACCCACTCTTTTCACGTCTCCCGTGTGCACAAAGATTGTGAAGGCTCTTGCCAAAGTGGAAAGAGCCCAGCAGAAGTAAGTCAGATATCTACAGAGGCAAGTTTGACCAGGCCCTCCTTTTCTTGAGAAATGGAGGGTTTGGGCAGAAGGAAAGAGAGTCTACCTGAAAAGGAAAAGAAATCTGGGTCATTTCAGGCTATGGAGAAATTAGAAATGAACCAAAATTAAAATAATATTTCATTAAAGATGTAACCTACTTAAATAGCAGTTTACCTCATGAGTTAATGCCGATGCCCTTCATTATTATGTCTGTGCACTGTCCAGACCCAGTTGGTAGCAATGAGGTTGTCACTATGGACTCGGTGGAGTTGCTGGCACTTCTCCCTTTAGGGACCTTTGGTCCCTTTAGGGACCAAAATCTTTGCTTAGGGATGGAGTTTGACTTCCATCTGCATAGTCTATAGTGCCTCTTGATTGGCCTCCAGAGATGTTATATGGAAGCTTTGGGAGGCTGAACAGATGCCAAGTTGGGAAAGCCATTCATTTTCTTCAAAGGACCATTTACTTCTCTTTGCAATCAGGAAACCGGCTGACAAGAAGTGGAGCTCGTGACTGCAGCTGCTAGATGTTGCCCAGTTTCTGTTCCGCGTTTTGAGGGTGAGAGGTGAGAGGGGAGCGTGCCTGGCAGGACTCAGGCCCAAACCTGGGTATGGGTTGTCATAGCTCCTGCTGTCAGAGCCACATGGTTCCTTGGGCTTCCTTTCCCTCCCTCCTCTTTGCTCCATCTTCCTTTCTCACAATTACTCCTGTCTCATACTCTTCTTCCACTCCTGCCATTCACCCTTGCCTTCCCTGCTATTTTTTTCCCTTGAGTGACGAACAGAACATCAGACCTAGCAACTGGAGAAGGGCAGTGACTATCGAGACTGCCCATACAGCTCCTGACAGCAGGCCTTCTCTGGACAGCAGACCTCCTCACACGTCTGTGGGGCCGCTGCTCAGGGCATCGGCCATCCTGCACACCCTCTGCCAGGAGGCTTTCAGCCCTATAAACACAGCTCAGACAAAGCTTGGCAAAAGCTCCAAGGGGTGTGTCAGGGCAGCTCATTCATCTAGTGAGTCCTGAAAATTTTGCTGCATAGTTATCAAGGTTGTCCCTGTCATGCCATTGAAGGTTGTGACTTTTAGCGCAAATACACTTCATTTGATACCAGGTACAGGTCTGCAGTTTCTGGGTGGTTTTCAGTCTTATGGGGACTTGAGAGTCCAAATTTTTGCATGCACTAAAAGTTCTTTTTGAAAAGCAAAGTCACTGATGAAAAAGAGAAATACAGAGCGAACTGGAAATGCGAGAACAAATAGAGGTGGTTGTAAAAAATAATCTGTAAATTACTTGAGGTTTTGGTATTACTGATTTTTTTAAAGAGCCTGTAATACTATATCAACACTGTTTACAGAAAATATATTTTCTTTCTGAGGTGTTTCTTGGGGCCGATTCTGAGCTAGGTATGAATAAATATTGTTGTATTGGCTCAAAACCAGCATTATACCACTCCAAAACTGCAACCATAGCCCAAACCAGGCAAAAGTAAGAGGAGGACAGAAAAAAAGCTGTCTTCCCCAGACCTGGAACAGCCTGTACTTTACTGAGTCCAACTCACGGAGTGAGTTGTTGCAGGTTTGCACCTAAACAACAAATTAGCCACCAGCCTGCTTTTGACAGCAGGCACAGAAGTCACATAATCTCCTACCCTCAAAACTCCTTTCAAATGAGTAATGAAAAACACTTCACAGCAAGTCAAGTCTCCCACTGAATTATTACTGCACTCCTAGGTGTGCTGTTTGGACACTCCCAGCTGAATACGATTTTAGGTGGGTGGTCACTTTGCTGATTCCTAATGTAAATGCCACTGCCTGTGTAACAGGAGCAGCTCAAAAGAGAACTCAAGAATGGCTACTGAAAAGCTATTACCTGTAAGACCTTTGCCACAGCTCTGTGTGTTTCACCTGTGTTGAACAGCCATTCAATCGCAGTCAACAATATCCATTTCTTTTTGAGCAGTCAGTGTGTTGGCAACATTTATATATTGTGAAGGTGAACTTGCACTTATTCAGCAAAAGTGAAAGAAATAGAGTTTGCTTGAATAAACATGTTTAACATGCCATGGCATCAGTTGCTTGCTGCTGGGAGAGAAGAATTGAAATGATACATTCTTCATCCCCCACTAATCCATTGCTGTAATGAATGGCCTGTTAAACACCCTCCAAAACTGACAAGCCAGGAAAGCCGAGGTTGTTCAGGTCGCTCTTGCAACAGTGCGCACTGTTAAGTTCTACAGACTTTGACTACAGTGGTTTCTTAGTATGGCTGCAGAGACCTATGCGCCGCTAATTAACCTCTGGTTGCATGTCTGATATGTCCTAAATCATGGCTGTGACTTTTTGGGTGAATGGAGTCAGTTATCTGAAAGGTCCTTCCAGTCTCCAGCTGTGATGCTTGCATGTCACTGCTTTGGAACATTTTATTGCCGTAGCATTTACTTCATGACACCTGAAATCATATTAAGTTGTCTCTGCTCTCTTTTCCCTTCCTCTCTGGGCCTTTTCCTCCTGTCTCTCCCTTCCTGCTCCTTTCCAGGTACATTACCAATGAGAAAACAGAAATTTTTGGCTCGTTTTCTGTTCACCTGACTAGAATTCATTTTATTCTAAAATACCAGCCATCAAACAACTACAGCTTGTGTTCACTCAGCTAGTTAAGTTCCCTGGACTATTTGCAAGCTTAGTACCTAGACCATCTGAGACCAGAAGCAAGAATGTCTATTGTTGAGGCATTAAAGCCATTGAATTGTACCAAGTTCATTACCTAGTTAAAAGAGCCAGCCATTTAAGGGTCAAAAACTACCACTCAGAATTGTGTCACAGGTGCAGGCAGGTTTTCCTAGCTGTGGTTCAGTTCATGTGTAGGCTTTAACTGGACACTCAAAGCCAGGATTAGCCACTTTTGGTAATGTTTTTCCAGGTTGGTTGCAGATAGCATGATTTTAACTTTTCTTTCATTTGTTTTCAGTCAACAGCAGTAGCAGAAATTGTAGTTCAGACTAATCCAGCAGGAACTCATTATCCCTGAAAATGCGTGAGCAAAAGTGACACACACGAATTGTTTTCCATTATTATATTGGTGAGTAAAGTTCATACCGTCTATAGTCAAAACAAATCCTGATAACACTGACTTCGTCTTTAGACAGCCTATAGCACAGAAACTTACCTAACAACCTTCCCTGAATAGTCATATTTTTTCCTCTTCCTTCCTTTTTACTGTTATAGAGGAAAGGAAGGACTCTATTCCCCTTTTCATTTTTCTTTCAGTATTCACCTTTGTTGACAGCTACATAATATTTTCCCTTTTAAGTGTTTTCAGCCCATCTTTTGCTCTAACTGTGTGACCATGAATCCCCAGTTCCTAGGGAAAAGCCTGCTTAGTGATGATTTTTAGCTGACTTGCTTCTTCAAAGCTAGTACCAATGTTGTGCCCCAGCACCGTGAGTCTTCATAGTGAAGGAAGATGAAAAAGCAAATTCCTGGCTTTGCTCTATCCCAGGCTAATGTAACAGGGTCTTAGTATGTCTGCTGCTTTTCCAGGAAGTCAGTGAGGACCCAGAAGAAGTGGCCTTGGAGAACAGTGGGTGAGTCAGCCCTTCAATGCAGCCTGGCATCAATGCACATGTCACAGGATTTTCCTTCTGCTTCTGCCATATAATGTTCATTACCACTTCTAGCTGCTCCTTCTGTTCAGTTTTAGTCACAGCCTAAACCTATTGTCCCTTTCTGACCCCAGTTTGTTCACTGTGCTGCTCATGACAAGGTGTGCCAGGCAGTGGACTATAATAAGTATCATAAGAGGAAGATTTAAACTGATGGTTAGATCCGATTAGCAAACCGTGTATTCAGATAGCCACAGAAGAACAGAAAGAGTGATATAAGAGTATAGTGTGTCCACTTCTGGGCTCCCCAGTTCAAGAAAGACAGGGAACTACTAGAGAGAGTCCAGCAGAGAGCTACAAAGATGATCAGGGGACTAGAGCACCTCTCCTATGAGGACAGGCTGAGAGACCTGGGTCTGTTCAGCCTGGAGAGGAGAAGACTGAGGGGGGATCTTGTCAATGCTTATAAATTTCTAAAGGGTGGGTGTCAAGAGGATGGGGCCAGACTCTTCTCAGTGGTGCCCAACGACAGGACAAGGGGCAATGGGCACAAATTGGAACACAGGAAGTTCCAGCTGAACATGAGAAAAAACTTCTTTACTGTGAGGGTGACAGAGCATTGGAACAGGCTGCCCAGAGAGGTTGTGGACTCTCCTTCTCTGGAAATATTCAAAACCCACCTGGATGCAGTCTTGTGCACCCTGCTCTAGGTGAACCTGCTCAAGCAGGGGGGTAGGACAAGATGACCTTCAGAGATCCCTTCTAACCCCAACCATTCTGTGATTCTGTGATTCTGTGATTTTCTAAACAAGTGATAAATAAAACAAAGCTGGTGATGTGTTTGTTGTCTTCTAACAAATGAGGAAAGGGTTTCACTATCAGGGTCAAGATTCCCAGGTACAGTTTTGCAGAATGCCAGACATAATTTCTGTTGATGGTTACTGCTGAAAAAAAATGCTTTTGGAGGAATTTTAATTTTAATTTTGTTCCTCTCTCCACATCAAAATGTCTCCCTCACTAAATATAGCTAATCTCAGTGAGGTTTTTTTTGGAAAAAGTAGCCCTTTTTGTGTTTACCAAAAAGTAGCAATCCAATTTTTCATCCTTACAGCCATAGAATAAACATTTTTAGGTCAATCTCACAGAGTAAATTATTAACAGAGTAAGTTACCTAACAAAGGCTAGAAAAATAAAAGTTAGGTCCAAAGGGTTTTTTTCTTATTATTTCATTTGAGAATACCTTCCTGATATCTAGGAATAAACAGTTTCAAAAGTGTTTTGTAAAGAACAGTTAGAAGTGAGACACCTGACCTTTAAAAACACTCAGCTTGAAACAAAAGTTACAGCGTCCAGAAGCCAGAAGTAAAAAAAGTATCATAATGCCAGGTGATGGATTAACATATTCCAACATGGATTTAAATTGTCATGCCACGCCAATATGCTGTCAGTCATGAAAGATTAGTCTAGCATTGTAAAGATTTTCATCCAACAAAAGTACTGAGAAGTTAAAAGTATGCTGTCTAGTTTTATATCAACACAATGTAGAGTTATATTAAGTAAATATGAAGAAAATTGTATAAGAGGTATAACTGTTGACATGCAGGTTTAGAAACAACAAAGGGAGCCTTTTAAAATGTCATTGCATTCAGATAAGAAAACGTATCTTTTATCACTTTAGCAAAAGGGGGGGCAGCCATCAAAGTATAGTTTCCAAGAAAAATAGACATTAATTCACAGGGAAGAGAAATTTCACCTTTTCACCAGCTTAATCCACACATGTTTTAGGGATACCTGATACTTTTATTTATGTGTTTCATATCCTATTCCCTTACAAACTTTTTGTTAGCTTAAGTAGCAGGGCCTATAAAGGTAGCAGAATTGGCACAATAAAGGCCCTGACACTAAGCAGCCCAAGCACAGTTAACGAGCGCATGTTGCAAATGCCACAGAGGGGATGGCCAAGGCAACCCCAGCCAGGGTCCCCAGCTGCGAGCTTCACTGCTGGCCTGGGTGCAGGCACCAGGATGCAGCGGGCGCCTGCCAATCCCGTGCCCACCTAACCGAGAGGCAGGGAGATGCCAGGAGGCACTGGCCAGAAATTGGGTTATTCTCTCAGGAAGCTCTGGCCGGAAAGTAACTTTCTTCATGCTGGTCACAAGCAAAAATACCTCAACACCCTCCCCTGGGAGTGGATGCTTCTTGCACCGCAACAGCTTGGGGAAATGCAGAAGGTGGAGGTTTGCAACTTTTTGTGAATCTGAGCTTAAATGGGTACAGAAAATGAACAGCAAAGGCAATGGGGGGGACATGAACTCTTTTTGCTGCCATTCCACACACCCGCCTTGGAGGGAGGATGATAATATATGACTAACCATGTGAGAAATGCATCTTTGTAGCTGGCGCACAGGACCGGGAGCCAGGAAATCCTCAGTACTAAACCAGGACCCTGAGACGGATTGCTCTTGTGGCTTTGGCTGGCTCACTTAGACTTCCTTGCTCAGGGTGTTTGTTTCAACCAGGGAGCTCAGAGATGAGCATAGTTTGTGGAGAAAGAACATATTCAACCCATGCCAGGGCAGCAGAGGGTGACAAATGGCATCATTAATCACCGCTGAGCAGGGAGCAGGGATCCTCTCCCCTCAATCCCCAGGACTGGTCCTGGGCAGAGGAACCAAAAACTACAGGGACCCACAACTGGGGCAGAAAGGAAAAGTTTCTCTCTCCAGAGCCCATAGAAGTTTTGGTGGATCTGAGCCCAGTCTAGATGTAGCTCGCATGTGGCAGTAATCAGTGCTTCATTAGAGGCCCAATCCATGAAAAAAGCCTGCATACTACCTCTAAGAAGCTCTTACTGTACAAAGCACAGAGACTGTCAGCCTTGGGTCTCACCAGCATAGTCAATGCTCACTGTATGCCGGTCTGTGTCAAAGAACGATGTGCACTAGAACAACCACATGGGTGAAATGCCACCCTGGACCACATACAACTCCAGGAAAGTCCACGAATTTAACTCCCCTCTCTGGGCAGCAAACTTCCATTTCAACCCATTTCTCCCTGGCCAGTCTTTTCTCTGCCTGCCTCTTTCTCTGTGTTGTATTTTATATGTGAATGGGGGAACACACAAAAGCTCAAGAGTGCCCTAAGCGGAGGTGATGGTGATTATTAACCCTTCCTGTGTCCACCTCTGACCTTGAAGGATAGGAAGGCTCACCAACCACAGCCCTCACGCCCAGCTTTGTGTGCAACTTGCCTCCACTTCTGCTCCACCTGGGACACAGTGACTGTGCCTCTGCTGCTGTTCACCATGCCCACACCACCCCTTGAGGGAGTGGGAGACTTGAGGTGTCCGGAAGGTGTCATACTTCCCTCCCTGCCTCCATGTTGCTGTTCTCCCTTCTCTTTGCAGAGAGATCCCCCCAAAACTCAGTTCCTACTGCTGCATCACTAACAATGCCTGCAGGGGATGCAGCCCCTCTGTGTCTAAGTCCCCAATTTGAATTCCTCCAGAATATTCCCATTACACACCAGCTGTTCAGACTATCACATATGCAGCAGCCTCAGCAGAAGGACCAAAGCCTGCAAGGGCAGAGGAAGTGAGCTAAGCTCTCGCCCTCCCCAAGTAATCCTTCCAGACCAGGGTGGAGGTACAGTGGCTGCAGCCGCTGTGGGCAGGTTTAAAGAGCCACCCTGAGCTGTGTTCAGGCAATGAATAGCAGACTGCAGTCTCTGACCTGTTGTGTTAGCATTATATTTATCTTTTGCAAGCATGGAATTCAATTCTCTGCACTTTAAAAAATGTGTATTTTAAATAGTTCAACCCTGAAAATGTACTTGTTCTCACAGTTTCACATCAGCTTTTTGCATGGCTGCCAACAGCCTTCACACCCCCTTGCCTAGGCCACCTGTGTAAACACTAGGAAAGTTTCTCTTTGTGAAGCACAGGTAGGGTCTTGTGGCTTGATAATGTGCAAAAAAAGGGACAGAGACTTTCTTTGCAACACCAGATGCGGGAGGGATCTGCCCCATCCAAGTTACTGTGCACTTGAGGGTAGCTTTAAAACTTCTCTTATAAATAACACTTTTTTCAAAGTATTGTATGGGACATGTCTGACATTTCTGACCAAACTAATATTTTTAAAGCCTCTTTAAACGGTTTTTGATTGAATGGCATTGTAGAAGGCAGCTGATATGCAACAAACACTGCAGCCCCTCTTATTTGCCTTGTTTTGTGTTTCTTATCTGTGCCGAATAACACATTTTTATACAAATGCTCCTGTTGATTTCCAAGAGCTTAAGCACATAAGAACATATTCAGCATGAATTAGAGTTGGTGAATGCATTCCTCCTATTCTTCTTTCTAGGTTCAATGGGAGAATGGACGTGAATGTGGTGAAACTGGAAAGAGAACAGCAAGCTTGTTATGGGAGAGGTTTTGTGGGCATGATCTGAAAGAAGGGCTGAGGAACATCCAGGTACAAGGTCTCCAAATCAGTGTTCCCAGGTTGGCCCCTTGAATTCACTAGTCAGTGTTACGTATTTGGGATTTACAAGCTTTATGTGCTATCAACAGGCTTACTGAAGAGGAATAGCATGTTTCTTATGGAAACTGAAACCACCGAGCATGTCAGTAAAAGTGTGACTGTCCTAGAAAAGGGGAAGAAGACAAGGAATAAGTCATTTTCATGCCACTCCACAGCAGAAATCCTTTCTGTAACAACTTGTCACGAAATTGATGATGAGAACTCATTGTCCTTCCACCTTGGACCTGACTGCTTTCTCAGACAAGTTCTGTTCAACAAAACACCATTTTCTGCAATAAAACAACTCTGGAGTCACACCACAGCCCTACGAAGACCTGTCTGGAAAAGGGTTTAGGCACCATGTGTGGCCTATGTGCAGCAATTTTACCAGGCTTTTCATGCCCAGGCTTGCTTATGCCTGGCAATGAGAAGACAAACAACCAACCCAAGGCAGGGCTGCTATTCAGCTCTTGCTCCACCTCTAACCCAACCCAGCACCCAAATCTCTCATGCCTGGCACAGCAAGAGGAGTGCTTCTCCACATCACCCATAGGCTGCACATGGCCATGAGGTGCTCTGGTGCTGAACTGGAAGAAAGGAAGACTACGCAACTTGCTTCCTGCTTTGCATGACTGAATTCAAGCTTTTAAAACAGGCTTATAATTGCCCAGCTGTATTTCAGATGCCACCTTGAGACCAAGAAATTCAAGTTGTCTGTTTAGCCAGAGGCAAAAATTGTTCAAATGCTATGGCAGGAGAAGATTTTAAAAATTAATTATGGGGGAAATCGTGTCTAGTAAGCTTGCTTATAGGTCTTGTTTAACCAAAGAAAGTGTGCTGTGTCAGGCAACGTACTAGCCAGCATGTTTTAATAACTGTAGACTGGAATGTTACTTTGCCCATGTTACATCCCAGGACAGTGAGTACAGGGAGAGGATGTTAATACATCACACTCATTTCTATCCATTTTCTCCCCAACTAAGGAGAAAGAGAAGCAATTCAGGCCATGCTCTAGACATCTCCTCCCCTTCATGACTTCCTGGATTCACTGAGGCCTTTCTTCAGAGAAAGGCACATAGAAGGGTAGGAGGGAAATTTTTCAAACAGATCTGAGGAGTCGCATGTCAGAGCCTGTCTATACTGTGAATGCAAGGGTACTGTGATTGTTTTATGGTTCTCAGAAGGTAAAAAGTGATGCAGTGACCTGAGCTGCTTAGTTGCATTTGTGGAAGGGAAAAAATGCTGGACGTGTGCCCATTCTTGCTTCTTCCTGATGCACAAGGAGGGCCTGAACACTTTTGCCTTTTGGAGAGATGTAGGGCAATTTGCTTGCTTGTTACTGCTTTCACAGTAAGAAAGAGTTTTGTGCAGTACGGAAGAGGCTATAAACACCAGTAGAAGCTCTGATTAGTAGCAATAACTGGTAGCAAAGAGGGTGAAACTGGGTTAACTGAGGCTGTCTAAAACTCTCTAGGCACTTTCAGTATGATTCACACTTACCAAGAAGAAAAGACATCCTAGGTAACGAAACAGCACGGTTGCTCCTCCAATTAATGACCATCAGTGGTCCTAACTGACATCTCTGAAGGTCCCAGGAAGATTGCCAATGAAACCAGGGCAGGAAAGACTCAGCAGTCTCAACAGTCCCAGGGTTAAAAAAGCCAGGGAAGGTCAATCTGAAGGCAGTTTCAGTTTCTTCTAATATATTGGAAAGAAATATCTTTCAGAAAACATCTTTGAAATGATGGTATATGTGACTGATTATTGTATTTAGCATGATGATTGCTTACTTCCTCCTGATTCAAACCCACCTTTCCTCTCTGTCTGTTGTTTTTGAAGCACCCCAGGGCTGGCCCAGGTCCTCCAGAGTGAACAGCCGCATGTCATTTGTGCTGTGTTTCTCACTGCCGACTCCTACTACAGCCAGCACACACTTCAACTTTCAAGTGACAGGATTTCACCTTTAGCCTTTGACAAACTGAAGGCTGTATTGCCCAGGCATAGGAACATGTTACTGTATGACATCTTTAGTTTTCTCCACCCACACTCTCAATGTCGCTTTTGGAATACAAATAACAAAATGAAGCAGGAGCACCTGCTCCCAGAGGAAGAAATTGTGTCTGCCCATTCTAAACCAATCAAGATAATTTAAATAAATTAACTTGCTGTAACTAGGCGCAATGGCTAGTCAATCTAGTTTTATGATCTGTATTTACCATTAGTCTTAACTACACTGTGTATTTTCAATATAAAATCATGTCTTGATTTTATAGACTCAAATATGCCAACCCAGCAAAGGCAGGTACATGAAAAGGAGTGTCCTTTGCCATTCTGTAACTAGGGCATTGACTTAGCTCTGCTGCATGCATACCACCATATCACCAGCTGAGGCACATCACCAGCTAGAGGACTTTGCCAGCTGATGATTTGAGCTTCCATTCAGTTTATTCGTGCATACATCTACAAGGCATACGCTACAACAGGGAGTACCAGTAATGTACCTGTGTGCTGAAGTTGTTCCTGTTTTTCAATATTCTTTTCCTTCCTCGGCTTGGTCTCAGGTTGTACATGTCAACACCATTGTGTTTGTAGTGTCGAAATGTTTTCTCCTTCTGAAGAAACAGTGAAGTTATTTAACTATGTCCCTTTACAGTCCGGTATTCCACGAGCCGGGTGAGATAGGGTATGAAAGTACAAAATACATCTCTGCACCCTCACAGTCCTTGCAAATATACAGCAGTGAAGATGTTTTTCAGTCTTGCTTGCTCTCGAGGCCTTTTGCACCAGACACACGCATACATGCAAAATGTGGAAAATTAAGAGCAAAGCTATGAAGTCTTCCACTCTTATGGTTACAAGCTCCTGTTAAAATCACAGGCGTCATCTAGTGGGCACTGGGAGAAATAGGGAGCACCAGCACGCCGCTGATGGATACTTCAAAGAGGCATAAGCGGAGGGTTGGAGCAGAGATGCAGGCAATACCGCTTTGCAGCCCGCGGAGGAGAGCAGCGAGGGCAAGCCGGTCTCACAGCTGCGCTGCAGTCCGGTCGCATTCATCGCAAACACCCAGGAGCTGCCGCAAAACGGCCCCGTTTTTCTAATTTAACTGCATGGGTGATAAGGAGGCAGCCCTAATTCATATTTGCCATAAGACTGAGAATGCATGAACTAGCCAAAAAAAAAAAAAGATTTAGGCTCTGTCTTCAAAAGGAATGGAAGAGAGGAAATCACTCTTCTGCCTCTGCATGGTTACTGTGAATTCTTCGGTTGTTGTTGTTTTATTAATTTACAAGTGGGGAGTGGATGCAGAGAGAGCAACGCTTCTGAGGGTGGATCATCACCTAAACCAACTATTCATGATTGAAAGACAATTTGTAAATTTTTTCACTGTTTGTATTTCTGCAGAATAAAGGATGACTTTGTTTGCAGTTGATTAATTATTGCCTTTCAAATGTACGTCCCCTGCTGCCTAATTACGAATATCTCAAGCATCATGACAGCATTATTCAAAATACTGATATAGTTATATTGGATGGCAATAGCAGAAAACATTTTCAGACCTGGCCAAAGATCATCGTAAGATTCAGACGGCTGTGCCTTCAGTTCTTACTTGTCAGGAGAGGGAAGCAGCCTGTCTATTCACAAATTTGAGCTTTATTACAGCAGCAAGCAAAGCGGATCGTGCTATTAATCACCATGAGACCATGCCACTGTAGAGAAGGGGCTGTGGGCTGAAAGCTGGCTTTAAGTATATAATAGCTGTGCCCGTGCATAAAACATGAGTTTTAAGCAGCCACATGAATGCCACCAGGCTGGGAATGTGTCTGCAGTGTTCACACAGACCAGTCCATCCAGAGCCTAACCTGCTGGTACACAACAGTGGCTGTAAAGGGTAAGGGCAAATTCACCAGGCAGGAACCTGTGAAACAGACACAGGTCTAGCACTGCCAGCCTGCAAATCATGCCTTCATGTGTCCTCAGGACCCCATGCCCGTCCACATGGAAGCACTCTATTTGCTGAAGTCGGATTACTTGTGATATATAGGAGGCTCACTCACACCTAGCATGAAAAGTTTAAAGTAGGATGCTGCTATAATGAACACAAGTCCTCTAGCCTTAGTTATAAAAGACATGCATTATCAAACTTGAATCACAGTAATATTGCCAGATAGAAAAAAGTGTATGTCAGGGAATAAGATGGGCCTTTTAGTGGGCTTAAGGCTCAGTTGCAGCTCAGCTGAGCACAATTTGCTGAGCTGAGAAGAGACAGAAGCAGTCTTTGAGTGAGAAAATATCTTATTGGGGGGAAATAAAAAGACCTGGCTAGGGAGAGGATTAGTCAAGTAACCTATAGACAGCATACAGGTAGATGCAGAGGAGCACCTTTTGCTGCCACACAGGAGCCCTGGCACTAGAAGCCCCCACCAAAGATTGTTGTAAGATGTCTGTGATGAAGAAGCTTGATGTGTGAAATATGTGGATGGGACAAACTGTGCTCGAGGAGAGCTGGAAGACAGCAGGGTGAGGGGATGAACCTGTGTTGGAGTAGTCACAGCAGGAGGCCAGCTACTAGCATTGAGGGTGGACACAACTCGGGAAGGAGTGGCTGCAGGACCAGACAGGGGACAGAAATTTCATGGTAGTAGCGATGAGGGAATACGTGGTGCCTCAACCACGTACTGGCTTGGAGAAAGAGTGCTCAGCAGCAATGAACTCATCATCATCCTGCTGTCATAGCAATTCCTCAAGCACTGTATGAAGCACATCAAATCTGTCAGGAAGGAAGGCTGCCAGGAAGGTGATTGTGCTCCTTCCTCCCTCACACTGACCAGCAGCATTAGCCTTGTGTCCAGAGAAAACCTTTTGCTCCTTTGACGGAAAGTACAGAACAGTTTCAGGTTTGCCTGAGACGTCAGCTCAACACATCCCATCTCTGGCTGGTCAAGGCAGTGTGAGCCCTATGAGCGGGGGGGAACCCGAGGGACAGATCCTGCTCTGGTGCTGAGTGCCTGCAAAACCTAGTAAGAGTCAGAGACTCATCAGCCCCACTGTTATTTATTAGCTGCCAGAGCCATATCCACAGGTGCCAACTACAAGCCCAAATGACTATAGCTTATATGTCAGCACTATTGCCTAGTTTGCTAGTGATCACTCTAAAGAGAACCACCAAATGGTTTGCTTCAGGCAGAGGGACCTGAGAAGTTGCATGTCCCTAGCAAAGGACCAGTGAATGCTTCAGGGAGGAGAGGGGAGCAGCAGGCTTAGGAGGTCTCTGACAGCATTCAGGAGAGGCTCTGAAGACCAGGAAGATGTCAAGGAAGAGACCACTAGGGGTTTATGTATAACGCCTTATCTTGGCAGTAATGGGGTGGGAGCAGCAGGGATGCTCTCCTAGCTATGTTATCCCTTCAGCTTAGCTTAAAAGCTTGCAGCTACACTTCAGATCTGTTTAACTTTCCCTTCCTGTGGCTATCTGGTCACATACTGTGGCACCCTTAAGGCACAGTTTGCATATACCACAGGAGAAATGAAGCAAGTAATCACAGCCCACAACCTGATACTTGTGCAAACAGGCATTGAAAAGTGAAATTCCTGCCACAGCCACTCCATTTGTGCCTCTAATCTTTTTACGGAGAGTATTTGCTACTCTCTTACTGCTGGCTAGCTCACACAGGGAAGCACGAGGGAACCCTTTGTGCCTAGCTAGAGTATGTGTGCATGCAGCTTTCTTAAAAGTGCTTTTAAACACCTCACAGTCTTTCCCCCAGGAGGGGACAGCACCACCTCCCTGCAACAGTGCTTAAAAGTTACTTGTGGGCGAAAGACAGCTGTAGTAGTCTCTAGCCCCATCTCCATACTTTGGTTGTCATCAGGCTTTGAGCAAATAACCTATTTCTGAACATCTTAATAAAGACAGGCCTCAGAGTCTGTTCACCTCTGTTAAGGCTACCACATCTGTACAAAGTAGAGCAAAGAAGAGGGATTTGCCTTGTCAGATTCTCCCAAGAAGTGTAGGAGGCTGTAGGAATGAAAGTGGCTTCCAGAGAAACAGATGGAAAAGCAAAGCACAAAGTAGAATTTGTTGACTTGCATCCTGACATAAATGTTGTTTAGCTGCACAAGACTGTTTCCCCATGATCTCTGCTCTAAATTGCAATTAAAACCTGAGGAGTATGCTTGGGAAGAGGCATTGTCCTGTGTTTGGGTCAGATGACTTACAGGAGCTACAGCAATTCCTGTATTTTAGGAGAAATGACACTCAGAAAAGTGAGTAGGGAGGGTAAAGCAGAAAGAAGATGCTCTGTATACTGAAAAGCAGCCCACAAAACAACATTTAGGCTTTTCAAATTCAATTTTAAACTCAAGTATCTATACAGCCTCCCTGTTCTCACACTAAGGCTTCTGTGGGACCATAAGGCTTCTGCTGAGATGTTCAAGTTCCCCATAAAAGAAGCCAAATGCCATGGTCCCAGATTACCTGCAGAAGCAGCAGCAACAGCAAGGGGTTGTAAAAATACAAAAGCCATTAAAATCATGGCTGTCTCTGAAACTGGTAGAATCAGGTTGGATTTAGCTGAAATCTGGCTCAGATATGCTCTTTTGGCTAAACTAAACCATTTAAGGAAGGTTAACGCTATCACTTTCAATGAAAAGTTGCCCAACAAGAGAGCAATACCCACTTTTGTGCTATAGTGTAGTGAGTATCTGTCATGGGTACAGGTAAATGCCACATTTGAACACCTTCTGGGGTGGGAACATGCACAGTGGGAACCCCCTGTACGCTGCCAGCAAGGACACCCTTGGCAAAGCTAGACACTGACACATAGTTTGTTTTCTTGGGAGCTCTTGAAAGGTTTATACTCTTTCAGTCTGGAAGATGGCACAAACTCAAAATGCTGTCCTGTGGTCAGCTACATTTCCCCTAGACAGCAGCTGACAGTACCAGTATTTCTTTGGAGCAGGTGTATGTTAATATGTAGCATGAATCACTGTTGGACTTCCTGTCTCCAACCTTGATATCCTTGAAAACTTTTATCCAAACAAGGACTGATGGTATGCTCAAGAACAGGTATTTCACAAATCTGTCCTTTTGGAAGTTTTGACATGCTAGTGCTGATACACTGGAGCTATTTTTAATTTACCCTATTGACAATATCTGCAAATAACATTTCCCTGTTCTAAAACCCAGCCCTTTTGTGATTAAACCTATTTGATAACAACATTGCCTCATAAGCAGTAAGGTAAAATAATCCAGGAATGAAACACTGTATAGGGCTTTTGGAGGCTGACATCTGAATGTACTTAGTGGAGAGGAAACTTCTTTTTTCTTTTTTTTTTTTTTTACTTTCATTTCTTGCTTCTTTTATCCTTAAGCTCAGCAATAAACTAGCACTCTATGGTTAAAAAGTCAGGAGAACAGATGTATGGTACCGGTGCATCAGAATCTGTATTTCAGCTATTGGGTGTAAATTATAAGGAAGTCCTTCCAAGAAGCTTTGAGAGTATCTAGCTAGCTTTTTTGGCAATGATATTGCAATGGCAAAGATGATGATGATTGTCATTATCATTATCATTATTATTATCCAGTCACTTGATTACACTAAAGTAAACACTTCAGTCAAAGTTCAGTCAGGGTTCACCATTCAGTTTGCTGCTTTTAAGGCGAGTCCTGAAGAAATTTCCCTGAGCACTGCACATTTTGCAGCATGTTTCAGTCAGCTCCAAGCCAGGCTTCTTACCAGGGGTCTGCTTGTCCCTCTGCTAACTCTGCAAAGCATTTGAAGGCCAAACTACATTACCAAGCATCATGCAATAAATGTTGAGGATTTTGGTTTTAGCAGCCACCAGCTAAAGTGATTTTACATGGCTCCCTTCTTATCCCTGGCTTGTCCTTCACTCTTTTCATGTACATGTCCCATTTGAGAGGGAATATCTCTAGCAATTACAGCATGTGGAAGTTTTTTTTATTATATTTGATTAAGGTTACTTTACCACAGAGAGTATGGGTTAGCGGTGAGAGAAGAGAGTTGAAATGCCTGTGTGTGGATGTGGCTCTGCCTCAGGGTGTGGTGCTGGGCAGACCACAAGACCAGCCTCCGCACCTCACCTCAGTCCCTCGTGAGATGTTCCCAATGGCCACCTGAGGACAATTCTGAGCAAGTGATCTGTCCTGGTCCCTCCTGCAGCCTGCTTTGCCCTGCTGTCCCCAAAATCAGGGCAGCCAAAGGCCCCTGCTCTCCCCCCAAACTGCCACAGTACCTCCTCATGGGTTGGGACCTATTAGTGTCCTTATGAAGTACTTCGAGATATCAGAGCAAAAAAGGATATATAGTATTTTTCACTGAAGTTTGCCAACCTTAGCAAGGTGCCTCTACCCTCAGTAGGAGGCTGTGGAGGAGAGACTAAAAAGGTGAACAAGCTTTCCCAAAGCACATCCCACAGGGAGGTCTCTCCTGTTAGGCAGGACAGGACGTACTGTACTCCCTCTGCCTAGGAAGATTGTCAGTGCTCTGGAAGACTGTATATGCTGTGGGTGGACTGGGAAGGCCTTGCACTACTTTGTTAATCCAGTGATCTATATAGGTGGAGGTGAAGATGCCCATTTTTAAGAATTTATTAGTCAGCATGTGCTTCTTTCCGACAGGAAGAAGTGGCACATCAGGCTGCTAGCTTGGCAAGGATGGCAGCTGCATCAGCAGATTCAGCCTTTCTTCTCCGCACCCACAAGCCAGTGCATTAACTAGGCCTTTGACAAAATTTTCATGGCACCAGGGCTCCTGACACCAGACCTAAATGTCACATATGTCCTTGTTTGTGAAGTGCTCTTCTCCCACCTTGCAGGTGAGGAACACAGAGAGGAGTTTCACTAGCAGCTTTGGTGGGAGCAGAACTGAGCCCGCAGGTCACACAGCACACCTGCAGTGCATCCAGGGCCAAGCCACTTGTATTGGGTTTGCCTGGCAAGGTTTTGGTAGCAGGACGGCTAGAGGGGTGGCTGCTGTGAGAAGCTGCCAGAAGCTTTCCCTATGTCCGATAGAGGCAAGGCCAGCCGGCTCCAAGATGGACCCATTGCTGGCCAAGGCCAAGCCCATCAGTGACGGTGGTAGTGCCTCTGGGATAATGTATTTAAGAAGGGGAAAAAAAACTGCATAACAATCTGCAGCCAGAGAGAGGAGTGAGAATATGTGAGAGGAAAAACTCTGCAGGCACCAAGGTCAGGGAAGAAAGAGGGGGAGGAGGTGCTCCAGGCGCTGGAGCAGAGATTCCCCTGCAGCCTGCGGTGAAGAGCATGGTGAGGCAGGCTGTCCCCCTGCAGCCCATGGAGGTTAATGGTAGAGCAGATATCCACCTGCAGCCTGTGGAGGACCCCACACCGGAGCAGGTGGATGCCCAAAGGAGGCTGTGACCCTGTGAGAAACCCATGCTGGAGCAGGCTCCTGGCAGGACCTGGGGCCCCATGGAACGAGAGGAGCCCAGACTGGAGCAGGTTTTCTGGTAGGACTTGTGACCCTGCAGGGGACCCACGCTGGAGCAGTCTGTGTCTGAAGGACTGCACCCCATAGAAAGGACCCACGTTGGAGCAGTTTGTGAAGAACTCTCACATTGGAGAGGTTCGTGGAGGACTGTCTCCCGAGGGAGGGATCCCACACTGGAGCAGGGGAATAGTGTGAGGAGTCCTCCCCCTGAGGAGGAAGGGACAACATGTGATGAACTGAACCCCCACTCCCCACCTCCCTGCGCCGCTGCGGGGGAGGAGGTAGAGAAATTGGGAGTGAAGTTGAGCCTGGGACAAGGGAGGGGTTGGGGAAAGGTGTTTTTAAGATTTGGTTTTATTTCTTATTACCCTACTCTGATTTGATTGGTAATAAATCAAACTAATTTCCCCAAGTCGAGCCTGTTTTGCCTGTGACAGTAATTGGTGAGTGATCTCTCCCTGTCTTTATCTCGACCCACAAGCCTTTCTTCATATTTTCTCTCCCCTGTCCAGTTGAGGAGGGGGAGTGATAGAGTGGCTTGGGGGGTACCTGGCATCCAGCCAGGGTCAGCCCACCACACCACTGCAGACCCCCGTACAGTGATCCAGATCTTTGGGAGCTCTTGCCCCTTTTCCCAAACTCCCCACGGCAAGTGGCCAAAGGATCAGCCCACAAACTCACCATTGAGTTGTCCGAAGCAGAGACAGAAGTCCTGCTTGCACAGGATGTTGTCCTCCTGTAGTCTGTAAAAACCAGGCTGAACTATGGGAACCATGTCTTTGTTGTCTAAACCAAGTTTTACACAATCTACCCAGTTCTGGAATGACTAGCAATAGCTCACTAGATAGATATTATTGGCCCTGCGTGGCTTCCTGAGATGCAACCCTTCTCTTGGGTAAAAGTTTTTCTTTAAAAAAAAACCCAAAACATCCAGATGCTCCCATGTATTATCATGCTAGATGCTCCCTGTCTCCTGGCTTCATGAATCTGAACTCTTCAGCTGGCAGAGACCAATGGAGACTGTCACCAGCTCCTTCAGAACTGCTTTGTCCCTTTCTTAGGAGCAGATGGCTTGTATTTACTTCTCGCTCAGTCTAACCAGTCACTGATCTCCCTGTTGAAGCAAGGAGCTGCCAAGCAGGCCTGGTAATGGTGGTAGTTTCTACACCATCAACACATTTCATTTGGCCATTTAGAATCTAGAAGATTTTAACAAGCAGAAAAAGAGTTGCAATGTTGATGTGCTCTAAAGATGGCTTGGTAGAAGTTAGCTGACATTCTCTTACATGCAGGCACTGTCACCTGAGAGATGCTGAACACAGGATTTCTAGCCTTCCTTTCAGTCCAAAGATCAGTCCCAATATTCACTATATCTTCTTTTCATAGACTTCATTAACAGTAAAATGCACAGCGGATGGCACAGCAGATGACCGCCATTTTCCCTGCACACCAAGTCCAAGTCACTACGTGTACTGCAGCTTTTTGCCCGTGGCTTTAATCTCCCAAACACTATAGTATATTTTCTTAACACAAGAATTCATTTCCTCAATATAAAACAACAGCAAGGACAGAACAGTCAAAAATAACTGTAGGAAGGAATTTATCAGATCAGCTGCATAATAAAACACCAGCCATAGGACTGAGTTAGTCTTTTCTTTTTTCTTTGAAAATTTAGGCCACATTTTGAAAGCTCTTGAGCAAACCAATGGCATGACAGTTTGAAGACAAAACACTTCCATTTAAGCATGCTCAAGTATGCAACTGCAGAACGCACCATACAAGCATTTGGAGACCTGCCTTCTGGACTCAGCTGTTAACTCCAAACAAGTACCAGAAAGCACAGTGTTTTAGAAAAGCTTGCAACCGCTTTTGCTGAAAACCTTCATTCCATCAGAATACTTGTCTCTTCTAACAAGTGGCTGTGTGGAGATAAACATCTCTGCTGCTTCTTTGGCAGCAATCGAAATTGGGCCGGTTATGGCTTCAGGTTGAAAGACTGAGCCCTATATTTTATCCTATTCTCATGGTCTTTTCTGAAATAACATGTCAGAGGAACATTCATAATTGTAATGTATTCCATACATTTTCTGGTATAATCAGTACACAAGAGACTCTTCGGATGTACAGTCACGAGGGAGTAGTGCCTACCCTGTTTTGACTCAGATGCAGTATGATCTTTACCCTTTGCTGTAAATTGGCTCAGAGCACATCTTTATGTGTCAGTTTTGCCTACTCACTTTCAGATGTTACCAGCTTCCAGTGCTATGGAGCTGCTTTGGAGTACATGTGATTTTCATTTTACACATTTTTCAGTTCCTTCATATGCCTAAATGAAAAATCCAGCGTTCAGGGACATCACATGGATTTATGACACTCTCTGGTGGGACTTGGTGTTCAGAACCTAATGAATGGATTATCCTCATCCACATGTGGCTTTTCCCAGCCGTGGGAGATATGTTATTATTCCTTGTTTATTTTGCAACTTCCACACGAGCATGCTGAGCTGGTTGCTTTGTAGAAAGCCTTTATAAGTCACTCTGGGGTAGGCTGTTTTGCAGCACAAGAACCCAATCCTGAGCACAACGAGTAGTGCCACTACTCAACTGCTGCCATGTGTAAAGGGAAGCACGGACCTTAGCACTTATGTTGCAGAAGTTACTGGTATGTCCCCTAGACAGAAGGGGATATCATGTGTGACAGGAAAGCAAGGAGCTTAGAAAGGTACATAAGATTAACTGCATGGGAGAGGATGACAGGGAAAGCACATGAGAACAAACGTTTTTTTAGCCTGGTTTTCCAAAACATTTTGCATTGGCTTTACGTCTCTCCACTTTTGAAACTATTTCAGCTACATTTGCAGACAGCAGCAGTCTCAAAGACAGCAAATTCAACAAATGTCACAGATACAGTCAGTTGGCTAGAGAAGATACACTGTACAGATGTCTGCATGCCAGGAGAAAAAGGGGTAGGAGGATACCTACTTTTAATAGTTGGGCTACAGAGAATCCAACTCAAAGACAACCTTCTGCTGGGACCCCGGCTTCAAGCAATGTGTCATTTGCAGAAGGGCTTGATTTGCGTTTGAAGGTGTCAAAGTAAGTGCCAAGTAAACAAAGCCAGCTAAGAAAACTCATGCCGGTCTTCTACTTCTCATATACCTGCTGGAATGGTATCAACCCATATCTACCAAGTGTATGCTTTGGTGCTGTGGAAGGTGAAGTGTGAGCTGCTGTGCAGTGAGCAGGAAGTGGGGGAGTACAAAGATAAGCTGTCTTTTATTACTGCGTTGCAGAGGTTCCCCCGCCCCTTCCCATCCTGCTCCCACAAACAAGACGACTCTGAGCACACTGCATGGGAGTAACACCAGAAGCTGAATCAAGACATTGCTACAGGGACCCTGTTGTTAACATGCGTATGCTTTCCTTTCTGTAAGCCTGGACTTATTATCGGTTGCCATAAATTACAGAAGATCATGCACTCAGCATAACCTTCTGCTCATATCCTCCTCTGTTAGACACAAACCCCTTTATGGTTAGCTATACCATTCATTGCTTTGAGATTAAATTATTACAGATAATGCTCATGGCCTCATGGGTTTACTCTCAGTTGTTCTTAGTTCAAAATCCCTCAGTCGCTCTCCTCTAATTCTGAGCAAGAAATTTAATGAACTGAAGAAAAGAGTTTTATCCCAAAAACTTTTTTCCTCTCACTTCTTTGCATTGCAGAGCCCCTGCCTAAAGCCTCCATACCCAGCAGAGCATGCCCCCTTACTGCTACATCTGCAAACTGTTAGCCCAGAATTGCTACTCATGCAGGACATAGCAGCTTTGTAAGCAAGCAGTTTTGCATTGGAGCATACTCCACTGCCTGAAAAAGCTAAAGCTTTTTGACTGAAAAAGCTCTGTCAGGGTGCTCCAAAACTGGCTGCCACTCATTCACTGGCCTGAGGATGGCTGGCTGTCCCTCTGTGGCCAGGCAGGTGCTCAGGCCATGGTTGTGCTCTCCCTGCCCAGCTGGGGCAGGTATTGTGGGAAGCGTGTGGGTGCCAGGCTCTGTACAGGGCCCTGCTACAATTCCCCACATTCTCAAAGGCCAGCAAAAAGAAGGTGGAAGTGGCTGACCCACCAGCCACTAGGTAAAGTCCTCTTTGTCAGTTTTGGTCTTGTTTTTCTCTGTACCTTTCTGCCATACCAAAACAGCTTCCCAAAGTGACCAGGCTACCAGCTCCCTCCAGGCACGACCTACAGGCAGACTAATGACAAAGCAATTTCACTATGAAGCCCTTTGTCCCTGAAATCAAATCCTAGACCAGTTTGCCAGAGTCAGAATGGAAATAATTTTAAACTATGCTAGTAAGACTCCTGTTTTCTCATGCCATTTATGAAAGAGTAATATGGGAAAGCATGGTGAGTGATGAGGTGGACATTATGTTTGAAGCTGAAGGAACTCAGCCCTTCCTAACATAAAGGTTTTTAGTCACCGTCTGCACAACTACTTCATCTTGAGCCTGAGCTGAAGTTTTAGCATCACCTTAATCTCAGGTTTGCATAGGTTTGCAGTATGGTTGTTGTTATGCTTTCAGAATTTCACAACTCTTCTTTTTTTCTTTTCTTTTCAGACCTTGCAGTCCTAAAGTCATATTTCTTTTTGCACTTACTCCATCATTAATCTCGTATGCAATGATTTAAAAGAGGAGACTTTATTTAATCCTAGTGAAGATTACAGTAGTATTGCAAAATATAAGTCCTGCATGACATGTCCTGAGTCAGGGTGGCCCTGATGGACACTGAGTTGATCAGAAGGCAGCAGTGTGCTCTTCGTCAAGTATGTCCAACAGCATCCTGGTCTGCATTTGGCAGAATGTTGCCAGCACATGGAGGGAGGTGATCCCTCCCCTCAGCCCCAGTGAGACACATCTGGGGTACTGTGTCCAGTGCTGGGCTCCTCTGTACAAAAGGACATACTGCAGTGAGTCCAGCAAGGGCAACTTGAAGATGATGAAGGGAACGGAGCACCTCTCATATCAGGAAAGGCTGAGAGAGCTGGGGCTGTCCAGCCTGGAGAAGAGAAGGCTCAGGGGGGACCTTATCACTGTGTATAGATAGTGGGAGCAAAGACAGTGGGAGCAAAGAAGACAGATCTTGTAGTGGTGTCTGGGACAGGGCAAGAGGCAAAGGCCACACACTGGAATACAGGAAATTCCATCTAAACAGAAGAACTTTTTTTCCTGTGCGAGTGGTCAAATGCTGGAATAGGCTGCCCAGAGAGGCTGTGAAGTCTCCATCATTAGAGATATTCAAACCCAACTGAACACAGCCCTGAGCAACCTGCTGTGGCTGACCTGCTATGGGCACGGGTGGGACTGGGTGGTGTCCACAGCTGCCCTCCAGCCTCAGTGCTACGGCGGTTCTGCCCTACAGTTCTATTACATAGCACTAAGTTCCAATTAATAAATGTGTTTGAGGATATAGTACAGAAAGTAGTACTAGGTAAGGACAGCTCAGATGGTAACAAGTGTAAATAAAGTTTCTAAATTAAATGAAAGATTAAATAAAACATGATTTTCCACACAGGTCAAAGTGTAAGGCTCCTGTACATTGTCGCCTCCCAGTCTCTAAGATCGTCTCATGATTTTTTTTCAGCTTTCCATTCATGCTTACACTGCTGCAAGTCAACCTATACATATTTCCCTCTCTGTGTATATAGCTCTGGTCTTTCTAAATCTATGATCCAACAATTCTATGGCTGCTTACAGCATCTTTCCACAGAGGACCGACTCCCAGTGTGCTTTTCATGACCCAGAGGCAAGCCATCTCTGAAGGTGGACAGTTCACCCATGTTTTCTGTCTGACTTAGAAAAGTGGAGTCTGGCCAACTCATGTAGGAGGTTCTTTGTGTAGAAATAAAATCGGTAGGTGAAAAACAGGCAGGGTGTAATGGATGTCACTATTAGCTCTTGATACACAAATGTAGAAACTGTATATCACACGTGGTACTAGTTTAACCTACCTGTTTCCTGCCCAACAGGATTGCCAAAGAATGAGTGAAAAATCTAGTCATTGTTTTAAGCCCAGATTCAGCCAGCTACAGCAAGGTATAGATGCAGAGGCTGTCAGCCAGACAGTGTGACTGTGAAATCTGGCATTCCTAAAACCTTTGTGTCTCTTCTAAATTTTTTAAATCCTACCCTCAGTTTGTGACCATGGAGGAGCGCCAGCATCAGCCCCCATACTGCGGGTGATGGGTCACAACAACAGCAGGGCTCACTGGCTTTGGGCTACCAACTCCAAATGACAACAAAAGGGATGGCTGCAGCCCGTGAACCTGATTTCTGACCTGTTTCTGGACACAAGAATAACTGTAGCTTCTTCACAAAGAGCTGGTGCTGGGGACAGTAAGAGAGGGAACTGGCAATGTTGAACAATTTGATTTTTTTCTCCAGTTTGCATGTTTTCATTATTCATGAAGAGGGATGCTTCCTCCCATAAAACACCCACTGGTTCCTGTCTCCCCAGTCACACTGACATTCCTGCCAGTGGTTTCCACCTGCCCACAGCTGCTTCCCTAGGAGCCCTTCTTGCATAAGCCACAGTTTGTCTTGGTTTCAATGCAGGCAAACAGAAAATGACTGATCACTACTATCTGAGTTACAGGTGGCATTATGTGTACTTTATGCTGTTCAGCTGGCAGAAATTTAGAGAAGGAACTTAGTGATGCAGTGAGAATCTCACCCATCACGGGCAATGACTCCTGGTGCCAGCTTTCACATGCAGGTCAGCTGAATGGAAAATGTTGGGTACAGGAACTGAAAGGCTTGATGGTGCAAACAAGCTGCCAAATCAAAATGAGAACATACCTCCCTGTTCTACGCTTAAAATAAAGAAAGGGAGAGAGTGTCAAAGTCTCTAATTCCAGAACAGTAGCAGCTGTGAGCTGGTTAATGTTCAGCCTTCAGAGCCATTAACTCTACAGGGACTTGCTTTTATGATCCCAAGGAGATGAGGCGCTCAGACTGCAGAACTCAGAGAGGTCTTTGTCATAGCAGAAGGACAAGCAGACAGCACACGACTAAGTCTTGTTCTCAGGCCAGGATGCAAATGCATTCAGCTGATGATCGTGTCCGATTATCCAGCCACATCACCAAACTATGTGCCTTGACCTACCTCAAGCCCAGCAGCTCGATATGCTGATTCAAAGACGTCAAAGACAGATGACAGTTTTAAGGTAGCACCTGAGAGAAAGCCAGCAACCCACACCTATTGAGCAGGGACTCTCCCCTCACCCACCACAGCCCCTGTCTCAATTCTCCTGTACCACATGAGGGAGCACTGTCACTGCAGCAGCTGTCCACAACCTATGCCTTTTCCAAGCGAACCCACCACCACCCACTCCTTGCCACCAGGCCAGGTAGTAAGCCAGGCATCATCTGTGGTACTATAAATTCCCAATTCCTCTAGTTCTGTACACTTATACACCTCTGCACACCCATAAAAATTTTTGTCTCAGCAAGTAGTTGGTTGTCTCTGACAATGCCATCAGCCAGGCTTAGTATTTTGCAGACCAAGTGAATAATTGTTCTTTGTACTCCTTTCCATGACCGTTTTGTGCTCCACAGTCAGCACAGGTTCTTGACCTCCTGTCTCAACCCTAAAGCTGAGCTTCACAACAAGCATGTTCCACCATCACATAAGAAAAACAGGGATCAGAAGGGGATCAGAAGGGAAATGCAATCTGATGTCCATGAGCACAGCACAAAGGTGGATCTCGTACTCAGAGAAAACTAGTCACGCTGTACAGGAGGTACAGGCATCCACACACCCAACAAATGCCACAAAAATTGTATTGAAGAAGCAGGGAGCATAGGGGAGCAAATTGTATTGAAGAAGCAGGGAGCATAGGGGAGCATAGGATATTTTAACAGCTGACCTATTGCCTAGCAGTAAGTGCTAGATGGTTTCAGAGGTCCAGGCTCTATGAAATTAAAGGAAACTAAATACAGGGAGTAATAGCTAGTGGAACTGAAGCAAGACGTGAGCAAGCGACAGCAAGGCAGGGTGGCCAAATGCTGACTCCAGTGAGACTACTTTGTTAAGCAAAGCAAGCAATTTGTCCAAGTTTCAGCTTAAGGGTCACATTTTTTCAAATAGTAACAGAAGTGTCACTCCTATTCTGATGATTGGGATTTGAACAAAACTATCTGGAACATACATATATTATGTATATAAGTGTGTATGTATATATGTATGTATATATTAGTGTTCTATATATCTTCAGAGTTTGAATTTGTTCAGTTCAACTGGTTCTTTAAAAGGTCAGGAGGTACCAGTCTTTTGGAAGGTTTTGGTTTTCTGGTCTTTTTTTAAGAGATAAATAAGGACAAGTGACTTCCTGGGAAAATATTCAGATGTGAAACTGAACAATGTTAGATGCGCACATCGTCAGGCAAAAAAATATTTATGCAGGACTAATTCCAGTATCCAATATTGGTTTACTACATAGATTGCTGAACTCTCTTTCATCTGTCATCATAGCTTATGCCAGCAGCTCGAAAAACAAAACAAACCATATTTTTAATAACAAAGGAAACCCTGCTTAAATTAAAACCCCTTGTTAGCATTTAATGTTCAACTAAGCCAAAGAAGGAAGCTGTGGTGAAAGCAAACAAATATGAAATGTGAAGAATTTCACTCCATTTACTCTGGGCAAAAGCTGCTTAGCTTGGTCTGACTGCTAAACTGATTAACAAGCAGATTCAGCTCCCAAGTGAGTTTAAACTCCCTCTAATGGCAACTGGATGAAGGACAGAGTTTAAAAAAATGAAAAGCATCTCACTGCATTTGAAATGTATTTTCAGCTAGGCAAAATCTAGGTAGCATGAATGTTTTTGAAAGTGAAACTTCAGCTAGTGCCCAAGATTCTTTTAAATTATAACACATCCGTTTACCTTCCTGAGATAAAATTTTTCTGTGCTGTGTAAGATGTGTTATGTAAAAATGTACATGTTACGTAAAACTTGTTTCCTCCAGTGTGTTTGTTGCTTTAACAAAGTGGCTTAGAAAAGCACCCACAACAGACGGCTCGTCCCATCCATGAAAAGGGTCCTGCTATTCAGCAACACCACTCCCAACAGAAACACTAAATACTTTCAGAGATACTTACAGAATCAGAAATTCACAGGCTCAGATTTATTCATAGCAAAATAAGCATTTAACCTGTGTGGTGAGTGTAATAAAATCAGAAAATATTACATTCTGCTCACAAATACCAAACAGAAATTGTCCTTAGAAAATAATAAAAATTAAGAACAAACCACAGCTCCTTTCAATTGGCTGAGCACTGTCTCCAGGATAAAAATGTTAAGGAAGGAAGGTAACCAAGGGATTACCAGTTAGCACTAGATGTGCTAGCAGTAACATATAGGGAAAAACTTACAAAATCATGAATTTAGAAAGCTTCAAACTCAGTCATAATGAGAGCTGGTAACCCTTTTTTCTACAACCTTGAGGGCATTTCAGGTTCCCAGGTAAATTCTACTGGTTAATCTCCTTCATTTCTGCTATCCCTGCAAAAGGGCGTAGAATTACAAAACTGAGAGATCACGACTTGATTTCTTATTAGCAGTGATGATTCTGTGCATCATTTTTACAGTCTAAAGGTCATTTCAATTACCACAACACAAGAGTCCCAGGCTCTTGCTGGTCAAAGGTGAAATGTTTTCAGAAGGGAAATATTTTAGCAGGTGAAAATCCAGAGTAAAGTCAGCTGGACACTTAAAAAAAAAAAAAAAAAAAAAAAAAAACCTTTTTTGCAGACCTTTTATTCAAAAAGTGAATTTAAAAAAATGCTACCTTTTTATCCAAAAGCTCACTAGAGCCGTTCTCCTCAAATCCAATCCAGTAACTCTTCTGCTTTAGGAACAGAAGCTTTTATAGAGAGGTGTGGAATAAACCAGTCTTTTATGCTAGCATGCACTCCCCCTTTAGAATAAGAAAGGCATTTGGAATCTGATCTAAACCTCACTTAAGTTAATAAAAAAAGTCTTGCAAATTCACACTAGCCTACGTGCACCGTTGTTACATCTTCTCTTAGTTACTGAAGGTTCAAAGAAGAAGTGACCACTTACCCCACCAAAATAACTTCTAAATACATTAATAATAGCAGATAAAAGAATAAGTATATTCTGAAAGTAGGACATACTTGCCTGTGAGATACTAGAGACAAAACAGAGATCAGGAATACATCTGTGCTTGTAAGTAATCTCATTTTATTGAATGGTTTGAAGTGCTGCTTAAAGTAACAACACTTTACAGTCTGCACATGCAGTTTCAATTTTTAAAAATGATTTTTTTTCAGAAAAGAAAACATGCATATTTATGTATATCATTTTGAGATAAAAGAAAGAATTATCATTTACAGCCGAAATTCTCTTTATAATTCTTTTAAGAGACAAGGCAGGCAGTAGCAATTCTGCAGAAGGCAAAGCATACAAAGTCTCTACACTGAAGGTATAGTTTATTCATTCAGAGACATTAGCAACTGCAGAAGAAGGTCGTTTAAGGATGGATTCAACTGAAAATGACAGTGGCTCAGTTGTTGAGAGTTTTATTGTGGCCTGTTTGGCCCCAGATAAGTCTTTTGCACATTTGTCTACGGTAAACTTGTATTTTTGGTTCTCTTTAATGGCACACTCTCTGTATTTCTTAGAAGCATCTTCAAAAGTCTCGTTCGCAAATGATGTTCTCAACTCGGCTCCTGATCTGTCAGGAAACGTTTGCTGGAACAGTGACTGAAATGGATTGTAATTGAGCGGTGGAGGGGCCTTAGTACTGTCTTTGCTGATCTTGCTTAATACGTATTCCTGAGGAGCCAGAGAATCCTTATCAGAAATCTGAGAGAAAGTCCTTTTTGGAGGAGAGAAAGCTGACCTCTCACGAGCTTCCTGAGGAAGGCACGGTATCTCATTACATGACTGCTGAATATCTTGTGTGTGGGTCAGAACTAGTGCATTTTCCAGTTTTGGAGACATGATCTCATGCTCAGTGTTTGGACAGTCCTGACTTTGTGAGACCTTGGCATCCCAACCTGCCCCAGGTTTGAGAGCTTGGACAGCAGTAGCATTTAACAAGCATTGCTGGTAGAGGAGAGCATCACTAATGGGGCCACATTTTGGCCACACTAAGAACCTAGAAGACAGGGGATACTGCCTGTAGGTAGTAGCTACACTGACATTTGAGGAAATTAGTTCCATGTTGTTGGATCCTGAATACTGCATGGTTAGATCAAGGCAGGTTGGTAAAAAATTGCAAAACTCTTTGTTTGGAGTATCAACTTGAGTAGTGTTGAAGGCTGTTTTATATGAGTTGTATTCAGCTCCATGCACCATGCGGTTTGGGAGAAAAAGGGCAGCTGCTTGTGTAGCTTCCATCATCTCTCTCTCTTTATACTCCCTCTCTAGCATAATGTTCTCCAATTCTTTATCAGCAAAAGCCCGTCTCTTTCTCATCCTGTCGCTTACAGGGGGTGGCAAGGGTGAATTCCCTCCCAGGTAAGGGTCTGTTGGAATAGGACGGTAACCTAAAACAACAAAGCAGCATTAGGAATGAAGCCACATAAGAAAAACATTAAAGCTGTGTTTGTAAAAGGGCTCCGTTTGGACGCCAGTCCCGCCAGGCGCCGAGCACTTGCTACAAATCCTGGACACCGTCAGCTCCAACTGAAGTCACTGTGCTACAGAGGCTTAGCTCCCTGTGCTGTCAGGCACATGCAGTACAAGTTCCTCAACACAGATAAGCAAGCCCTGCTCCTCTGACACGGGTAGTCTCCTTCAAAGCTAGCTGATTAGCAACTTCAAAAAGCAATTCCAAAACAGCAGATTGAGGCGGGGAAAAAAAAAAGGCAAAACCCTGCTGTGTGTTATGACTGGGATTGCATCGTGCAGCTTAAGGAGATAACCGTCCATTTTTAACAAATACAGAAAGTATTCAAATATTTTTCTTCTTCTTAACCAAGAGAGAACTTCAAAAAAACATAGAAATCCAGTCTCCAGTATATTCAATTACCAGGCTAACTGGACTCATTTAATATAACCGATAAGGTTATATTTTTGTATATTTGCTCTACCCAGACAAGTAATACCATTGAATTAATGGAACTACGTGCATGAGTAAGAAGAACAGGGTTTTACCCGTTTTCACTCCCATTCCCCTCACACGGGTTTCCCCATTCCCAAGGAAGATATCTATACCTACAGCTGATGCCTTTTCTATTCTCTAAAGATGAATCACTATGTACACATTGCTAGAGATGGTAGAAAATTCCAAGGAGAACTAGGAGAAAAGAAAAAGAAAGTTAAGATAAATTAGAGGAAAGAATACAGAAGAGATTTTTTTTTTTAAAGAGTGAATTGTAGACGAAAATTAGAGATTTCTTATAGGACAAAATTTTAATTGCGGTCGCACAGGCAAAGAAAAGAGCTTTCTTGGAGGGGGGGGAGCTAGATTTGAGAACCGTAATGCTTTACAAGGCTACATTTTGGAAAGTAATTAAAGCAGACATAGAAATAAATTTGGGCACCATGCGAAGAGGGAGTGGGGAACAAAAAATACACCCTCTCCCTAAAATATCCATCTTTAAAATGTCATTCTTCCACAATTAATATTTTCGACAGGAAAAAAAAAATGAGCAGCCTATTATGCGTGTCTTACTATTGATAATGCAGCAAACGGTGCTGTTGTGTTAGGCATTCAGATCAAAAGGGAAAAAAAAAAAAAACAACCTAATTCATTTACTCCTTTGCTGATAAAAAACCCCGCGAATAAATTACCCTGCACTGCAAAACGTTGCTGGGTAGTCATGTAAAAAGAATGTCAGCTTGTAACAGTAGCTCTCAAATTTCAAATTACCGTTGCTAGCATTT
>WAAD01005967.1:0-19855 GCA_013389945.1 Fregata magnificens
TCTGCGACTTGTCCTATAGGACTCCATACAGCAGCTTTCCACGTCTGACACTTTCCCACAAGACAACAGGAGCCATCAGTGAACACAGCACATTGCTTCTCGTTTTCTGGTAGTTTATTATATGGTGGGGCCTCTTCAGCATGCGCCACCTCCTCCTCTGGCAACATTCTGAAATCTTTGCCTTCTGGCCAGTCCACGATCACTTCCAAGATTCCTGGACAACTGGGGTTTCCTATTTGAGCCTGTTGTGTGATCAGTGCGACCCACTTACTCCATGTAACAGCAGTTGCATGATGTGTACAGGGGAGCCTCCCTTTGAACACCCAGCCCAGCACCAGCAGTCGGGGTGCCAGGAGGAGCTGTGCTCCAGTACCAACTACTTCCGAAGCAGCTCGAACCCCTTCATATGCTGCCAATATCTCTTTTTCAGTTGGAGTATAGTGGGCCTTGGACCCTCTGTATCCCTGACTCCAAAACCCTAAGGGTCGACCTTGAGTCTTCCCTGGTGCTTTCTGCCAGAGGCTCCAGGTAAGGCCATTCTCCCCAGCTGCAGTGTAGAGCACATTTTTTACATCTTGCCTTGCCCGGACTGGCCCAAGGGCTACTGCATGAACTATCTCCTGTTTAATTTGTTCAAAGGCTTGCTGCTGCTCAGGGCCCCATTCGAAATCGTTCTTCTTCCGGGTCACTTGATAGAGAGGGCTTACAATCAGACTGTAATTTGGAATACGCATTCTCCAAAAACNGGTGTTCCAGAGCTCCACCCTGTTCCAGTGCAGTCTGGATCAGTCCATGGCAAATGGTAGGGCTGTGTTTGCACCCCTGGGGCAGTTGATTCCAGGTGTACTGGATGCCCCTCCAGGTGAAATCAAACTGTGGTCTGCACTCTGCTGCCAAAGGGATTGAGAAAAATACCTTAGCAACGTCAGTTGTGGCACACCACTTGGCTGCTTTTGACTCCAGTTCGTATTGAAGTTCTAGCATGTCCAGCACTCAGCAGCGGCGTGACTTCATTCAGGCCACGTAGTCTACAGTTAGTCTCCACTCTCCATTAGACTTTTGCACTGGCCATATGGGACTGTTAAAGGGTGAGTGAGTCTTGCTGATCTGTCCTTGGCTCTCCAGTCAACAAATCAGCTCATGGATGGGAATCAGGGAGTCTCGGTTAGTACGATATTGCCGCCGGTGCACTGTCGTGGTGGTGATCAGCACCTGTTGTTCTTCGACCCTCAGCAACCCCACAGCAGAGGGGTCCTCCGAGAGACTAAGCAAGATGGGCAGCTGTTTAACTTCCTCCGTCTCCAAGGCAGCTATACCAAAAGCCCACCTGTACCCTTTTGGGTCCTTGAAACACCCTCTGCTGATGTAGTCTGTGCCAAGGATGCACAGAGCCTCTGGGCCGGTCACAATGGGGTGCTTCTGTCACTCATTCCCAGTTAGACTCACTTTGGCTTCCCTACCCTCTAATTCCAGGCTACTGGCCCTGTTATGCCAGCATCGGAGCAGCCAGGTGACAATGTGCTCACCTAGATGACAGCTGAAATCTTTTTGCATATCTCTCAGCTCACTCAGGGGTAGGGATCGGGTGGTTACCACCTCATTTATGAGTTCTGCCTCTTCCTCCTCCTCTTCTTGTGATGGCCTTGCTTTTTCATCATCCCTTACTAAACGAGCTGACTTTTGCTTCCAAGATTTCTTCTTGCGTGTAGGGGCAACTGATACTGGCACAGATTGGTTCTCTGGTTCAGCTGCAGTGCCTGGTGCTGGGGTTGGAGTAGCCACGGTGCGTGTTGCAGGGGTTGGAATAACCACAGTGCCTGTTGCTGGGGTCAGAGTAGCTGCAGTACCTGTCAATTTGTCATCAGATCCAGAGACCTTCTCTTCCCCTTGAGGGTACTGAATAGAGTTGAACAGGGCTGCAGTGATTTGTGTGTCTCTGGAATTGCCAGGGTGACAGCATACTTCTTCCAAATACTTTACTAGTTTTTCAGGATTCTGCACTTGTTCAGGGGTGAAGTTCCAAAACATCGGTGATGCCCACTGTCCTAGGTACTTGCCCATACTGTCCCACACACCCTGCAACTCATAACTGTCCAGCCTCAGGGTAGATCTCTGGGTGGTATTCTTAAGTAGTTGTTTAACTTTAAACAAGACCTGAAACACATTCAGGAGTAGGAGCAGCAGGAACATGCTGGTTTGAATATCCCAAGGATATTCAAAATTCTCAAGAGCTATGGCAACTAGCCTGGAGGAGAAGGGGAAGGTGAAGGAAGGCGTCTCCCCCGTAAATTGGCTCTCCAAGGAGAAAAGGCACAAAGTGTAATTATGAATAGTTTCCGAGAGATTGCTCCTGAAGTACAGTGATGACAGCAATGCTGAGTACAAATACCAGATTAATCTCACACCCAGCCATTTTATCATATCATAAACCAGTGTTACAAAGTACAGGAAAACAATAACCTTAACCCAGCTCCCAGTGGTGATAAACAGCAGAAAAAGGAACATACACAGCAAGTAAGGTGTTACACAACACTACTCTGAGAACAACCGTGACAACTTTGAGAGCAAATTAATCAACATTGTGACCAGCGACCAGCAAACTAATATAATGAATGTTTATAACAAATTTGTTCTAACACACTCCGGTCAGATTTGTCATCATCTCAACCCACGGAACCCACACTGGGTGCCAAAAAGGNTAAATTATGCATGATGCAATTGCTCACCACCCGCCTACTGATGTCCAGCCAGTCCCCAAGCAGCAGCCTCCCGGCCAGCTTTTCCCTAGTTTATATACTGAGCATGACATCACATGGTATGGAATATACCTTTGGCCAGTATGCGTCAGCTGTCCTGGCTGTGCCCCTCCCAGCTTCTTGTACATCTCCAGCCTTCTCAGTCGGTAAAACATGAGAAGCTGAAAAGTCCCAGATGTCGTGTAAACAGCACTTAGCAACAACTAAAACATCAGTGTGTTATCAACACTATTCTCATACTAAATCCAAAACACAGCACTATAACAGCTGCTAGGAAGAAAAGTACTCTATCCCAGCCAAAACCAGGACACTAAGTATAAGTTATTTTCCTTTTATCAAGTATAATTTCTTCTCTGATACCTAAATCCCACAGTTGCACCAAAAGCCTATATATATTTTTTCCATAAGATTTGAAATTGAAATACAAGCAAGAGTATATTTTTAAATCAGGGATCTAGAGGCCATAAATGTCTTTTAGGTCTTCCCAAAGCTTGACCTTTGATCCTTTGTATCTATAGATCTATACTTGGGGTTTTTTGCTCTTTTCTGACCCTTTCTGTAATGAACAGCTCATGGCTAATAGTATAGGATTAAATCTTTTTTTTTTTTTTTTGTTAAGGTGAAAATGAAAGAAATTTTGAAAAGTAAAGAAAGCTTAATGGTATATCCATTATTATACAAATCAGAAAAAGGGAAGAAATGTAAAGGTAATTCCATCTTTACTTCTTCCTTCCAATCGTTAGAAGATATATATTAGAAAGGACTCCTGAATATTTGTGTGTTCTGTCCTAAATGTTAACACATTTTAAGTAATTAATACAGTGAAGTTTCATTTAAATTTTTCCAAATTATAATAGGTTATAATGCAGTATTATAAAAAGTGAATAGAGCTTATAAAGGAAATCAAAGTACATTTTTTACCAAAGAAACCCTGATGAAATATATAGATTAAGGTTAGTTCTCATAATGAATAAATGAAGTGCATCGTCTTACTCATAAAAACAGCAAAAAGACACAAAACACACAAAAAAACCAGAAACAAATTCTGGCAAAAGAAAAAGGGTAAAATTAGTTACTGCTGCCAGAGTTTTGTCAGATAAAGGTATTGCAGGCAGCCACAGGCCACATTTACTCCATTTAGGGGGGTTTCTGCACACAAAAATGCTGCTTCAGAATACTAAGCAATAGATTCATATTTATGCTAAGAAATCCATTGCTCAAGCCAAGTAACATTCTGGATAACTATGTTAATAAGAGACATGAGAAGGAAACTAATTCTTCCCATTACCTTCAAAAGGGCATGCACTGGAAGCAAAATTGCTCTGTGGCAGCTAACACAGTACCAAGTCTGCCGCATTGTCATCACAAGCAGGAGAAACCCAGCAAGTATGCAGTCATGTGCACACTTTTGTCTTCAGCCCATTTCCTTTTCAAATTCTACCACTGGAAGAAGGACCTAAAATACAGGATCAATAGTCCCTGGCATAAGTGTTGTTTTGAGTTGGTTATTGGTTTTACTGTGGTCAAAGCAGACCGGATTTTATCCAAATACTTTGGCAAAGTGGGCAATGATCTGATTTAGCTCACGGGATCTTCTTGATTGAGTTTGAAACATTAAATTGGCAAAGTGATAGTGTTTTGTGCTCACTTTGTTTGGGACAATAGCAAATTTGGGCCAATGCAAGTAATTAAATTGAAATTCTTTTCAGGGAAATTGTTATCTGTATATTCTCTTTTTTCAGTCTTCGCTTTTTTAATGGATCAGTGTAATACAGATGATAATTTTTGTTTGTGGGTGTTTTTTGAGGGGAGGGGGTGATATGGGATTGTTTTGTTAATGGTTTTACAGTATCAACACAACAAATAAATTAATTAAAATGAACAATGACTGGCTTTCTATTTACAAGACTTTATTTAGTGCTGTTGTATTATCTATATGAGAGTGTCACCAACTCTGGTTTTATCATCTGAATAGTCTGCATTCTTACATACCTCTTCTCTTGCACACACCACCACCACGACCACCCCCTTTTGTTTTTAAATGTAACATTTAGAAATCTGGTAACCTCAAGAATAGCATGTATCCCCACTAACTGTAGTCTAATGTTGAGCACGGAAGATGCACATCTGATTGTTGAACAGCCAGCTCTTCCACCCCTCCCCTGTCCCCAGGCTGGTCTGCAAGCTCCTTCCACTTCCCTTCTGTTAGCTGAGGTGTTTATCTGACTCGGGGAGTCAATTCAGTTTGCTAATTTGGCAAAAAAAAACCTAGCTAAAAGGAAGAGGTTTGTGCAGGGTTACTGAGCTGAATTGCTTTACAGAGGCACCAGTGAACAACCAGATCTTCCCAGTTATCCCATCGGAAAGAGAGAAGGAAAAAGAACAATTCACCCTCCATAAATGCGGAGTATCCTCCACCTTGCAATCAGTAGATGATGTTGGTTTTGGTGATCTTTTTAAAGAATCTCACTGAAGATAATTTGCACACACCAGAACATGAACGCAGTTGTTCTCAGCAGTACTTGTCTATTTAACTCTACAGCAGGAAGACAACGTGCTTACTGTCACATGGCATTGGAATTTAAGACCTGATTTTCCTCCCTAATGCCAGCTTTGATCTTCTGCCACTCAGCCTCCACTGAAAACACTCCTGATGTAACTTCTGCACCCACTGTTGTTCGAGTGTATAAAATGGGGGGTTAAGAGCTGTAGATTTCTCTTGCTATGACTACCCATATCAGGGAGGCACGCTAACGAAATAGTCATACCTTTGTAACCTTGTAAATCACTTCTTTCAAGACCTGCCAGTAAAAACCTGTTATGTAATCTCAAAATAATAAAAATTTACAATATGTAAAACAATAATTCTAAATAAGATAACACTAAAGTTGATGTTAACCAGCTGAAGTTAATCAAACATCAGTAAGACTGAAGTATAAATGCATGAAGAAATGATAATGGCACAAGTTTCATAACTTATTATCATAGGAAATATTCTATGACACTTGTTTTGCTTTAGACAACAGAGCTGTAAAAATAATGTCATTTTAGATTGTCATCATTTTAACATTCACCAGAAGATAAACACCTTTATGAAACACTGCATCTGTGTATTTCTCTTCCGTTGCCATTATTTACAAGTCTTGTCTGTAATATTCAACTTAATATAAAAGTGCATGAGTCATCATGATAGATTTTTGTCATTTAAAAAGATAATATCAATGAGGTTTGGTTTGGGTTTTTTTTAGTTATTAGGAGGGAAATAATGAATGTGCCAAAGAAGACAAATACCAGGCAGTGGAACTGGGCTTAAGGAAAGGTTGAAGAGGAAGGTGGCTAAGAAATAAGCCTGCGAGTCATTTAATCTTTCTCTTTCTTATCTGGAACAGAATGAGGAGGGTTACAGCATTTCATAGGACTGGTCTGAGGATAAATAGAAATGACAGAGTTGTCAGGCATGGTATTAATAAGAATGTAAATGGAATGAAGAATATCAATGTAAATTGTCTTAGAATCAGAAAAGAATAAAACAAACACTGAGGCTGGAGAAAATAACAGCAATAGTTTCACAGTGAACTTTTAATTTAGCTTTGCTCTGTAAATAGGTTTGTATTACATATTTCTTCATGTATTTTTAACCTGATCACAACCTAAACACATACTCACTGAAACATTGCAGGATCAAATATCATCAACAAACACATGAAACATTCTAAATTTTCATTTTAAAATGATGGTTTCAATTTGAAGTATCATACCTTTGCCTATGCATCTTCAGAGCTTTGTCTGGTTTATGATTGTTACTTATGCCTTTGTGCAATGGTATAACTATTACTTTCAACTTGTGAAGTATGGGAAATTCAGAGACACACTAGTGGAGGCTGCTGACCCAATGATTAGATGAAATAGTTAGTTAAAATATATGTCTTTTGGGTTCCATTTCAGCACTGTAATTTATTTAATATGACAAAGCTTTTTTACGTTGTAATTCTGCCTAAGTGCATTTGGGTGGAGTCAATGCCTGGAGGAGAAAATGGAGAAGAAAATTCCAGAGTTCATCCATAGATGATCCCATGTCATGACGCATTGGTCTCTCAGTGCATTTTCTTCTGTTTCCAAGTTATGCATAAGCTCAGGTACTGAGGTTCTGAATACATACAATCATTCATGAACTCATGCACTTCATGTAAGCTAAAGTATAGCCTCAGTTCAGTTATTTAGGCAAATACCTAGCTCAGTATTGTTCTGTATTTCCCATCTGAAACTACTCTATGATGTTGCTGTATAATGTTTTTTTAGAAACCTTATAACCCTTTAAAAAACCTGCTGCTTTATTGCAATACATAGTTGGTGAGTTGTTTACTTGGTTCACATAGGTGTTGTGAAGCTTATTTCGATTACTGCTTCTAGAGGTCTCTGAAAGTTACAGGTTAGAGCTGAAACAGCCTTGCAATGCTTTTGGCAAGAGAGGACTTCTAGACAAGTAAAGCTCACCCTTCTTTGCGGTGGAAACCGATATTAGAAAATTAGGAGTGTTCCACTGCAGGATCTGTCCATCCACTGGCAAGCCATGACCAGCTGTAAATATTGTCAAGATTAACAACAAAAACAAGAACTCTGACTTCTTTTTTTTCCCCCTAAATCAGAACCTGTGTACTTTTAGATTTCAGTTTTGTTAGCCCAGTTCCCCTAAGTATCAGTAATGACTCATAGGGTTCTTTGTTCATTAAGCACATAATGACATTTTTCCTGACTCTGATTTTTCTCTGAGAATTTTTTTAAGAATTTTGCCAGGCTCTTTATTAGTCCCTGGGTTTAGAAAACTGTGTGTACTTGGATGAAGTAAATCCTAGAGTTGGGTCGCAAGTCTATTCCCGACATTCACCACTTCAGAAGAAAGTAGGGGGTTTGTGAAAATTCAGACTTGGTTTCAGCAGCAGTTAAAGATTCCTCCAACTGGAACTGTTTTATTTCTTAATCTTACTTGAAAGAAAATATTTTCTTGAATGTAGACTTCTTTCATTCAGGGACTGTTACTCATATCCAATAATAGACATTCAAATACTGCCACAGCATTCAAAAACTATGCAGCAGGTGCCATTCACTTCCTAAAAGAAAATACTTCATCTCGACATGAAATCTGAACTTCCACGGCCACTGCCTATTCCTTTCTTACCAAGTCAACACCTTTTTTACCCGCCTCTTCCTCCATCAGCTGCAGGAGTCTACTGTCTCCTATAGGGTACCTTGCAGGCAGTGAGAGGATGAGGTGTAAAGCCCTGCTTCTCCAGGGGACACTGCAGGTGGTGGTTGTTGCTGGATGTTTGCTCTGTGTTTGAATGAAACCACAGTACAGGGAAATCTTTACTATGGTAATGAAGGGTTAGTGCAGCTGCTCGTATGCAGTGGGGGATCAGAGCTATTTGTCATGTCAGAAACACTGCAGACAACATAAAGGTTTGTGGAGTGTGTAGGTAAGTGCCGTGGGTAGGTGTGAGAGCAGAGCAGCAAGTCTTTGCATAAGAGTGTATCAGATATTTTGGTAGTTGGTGATGTAATTTAAAGGCTGTTTTGCCATTTGAAAACTATTCACTAGAGCTTGCACTGGAGTTTTGAAGGTTTTTGAAGTGGTAATAATCATGAGGGCTCTCATTCAGAACATGGTGGGAAAAATTCAATTCCTCCCTTGCCTGACACAATTATGAAATCTCTCTTATCCCTAGCCATTGGGCTGAACGATCTTGAATGCAAGAAGTCCCTCTCCTAGGGACTGAAACCCACGTACCTCACCACATGGATGCATATCTTAACCTAGAAATTGCTCTCCTTCTTTCCTTCATAAAAATTTCTGGAATATTTTGTATAATGTTATAAAGTTCTTCTAGCTTTTTGTCTATTGTGCTACCTAAAACTCAGATTGAAGTCTGCCTTCCCCCTAATATAAAGTAGGAGCTGAACCAAAACTTGTAATAAAAGCTTCACAGAGGTGTCTCATAATGGAGAGAGTACAGTTTCTTGTCTGCCAGGAGCCTGCTCCATCCTATGAATCCACCCTAAAGCTGCATACATGAATCCTATGGACACTGTTTTCCCTGTTCTGTTCACCTCATTTATATGTTTCCATGCAAATATGCTGTATTGGGAACATTTCAATTTAAGCAGCTAGGGTCTGCTTAGTTTGTTTAAATGCAACAGGGCAAAGATGTTTACATAGTAAGGTATCTGCAAAGAAGGTGCAAACCTTCTTGAGAATTTTGCACATAGGCAATTTAAAAATCCATGTAGCCACCTATCTACATTTCTAGGAACTTTTAAAAGAGCTAGGTACATATTTCTTAGAAGTCAGGTATCATATATTTCAATTTTACAAAGTTGCTTTTGAATATAAGTAGATTTAAAGGTTGGTGACATAAGCACATTTGTAATTTTTTTTTTTTTTTTGCTTTTCTTGTACTTTGCAGAATACTGCATGTTTGCAGACCTATCAAAGTAGTTGGAGAGACACTGTCAAGTTGAAATTCATATTTGTTTCCAGAAAATGCAGAAAGTGAAGAGCCAAAGAACTTTCCCTGAACAAAATTGATGATTTGATTAGCAGTCTTATTTGTTAAAAGCCATGGGTGATATGAGTGATAAATTAGGAATGGTTCCTGTAATTATACAGTAGTTGTTGCATGCCTGACTGAACCCTATTTGGTTATTCCCAGCCCTCCCCTTAACTAAACTTTGAGAAGCATTTAATATGGAAGGGAAGTTTTCTTTGGCATTGTGTAGATTTACAACAACTTGCTTTTATAACTGTGCTGGTAGGTTTATGTCATCAAACTCTCTTAACAGAGGAGTCGGTTATGTTGACTTAAGTATTACTAGAAGAATAATTTTCAAACCAGTTCTCCAATGGGCTTAATTTATTATTAATCTCATATCTGCTATTTTGAGAAAACTGTTTCTTGTAAACTAAAGTAGCCTATAGAGCTCCTATTATTATTAGCAAAAATAATAGCTGATGAAGCCACCCAATGCTCTCAGGAGACAGGTATTATTATAATAATTATACTAATGACTAAAATGAGGCACAGAAAGATTAAGGCCAAATTCAGCTGCGTATCAATTGCCCAAGGTTATAGAGTAATCAGCTGTACACTGGGAATAGCACAGCAACAAACCAACAACAAAACAAATCCTGAATCAGAGTCAATTCCTTATTCACGGAAGAATTAACTTCTGGAAAAGTTATTTTTCACATGGTTTTCATCAGTCTTTTGAACTATAGTATCGTCCCGTGTCTCCTGTCAAGCAAGGCCTTCCTCTGTCTCAGCAACTCTGTTCAGGAGTTCTTTATATCACCCGAGGGAATAGTTAAGGCTTTGTCTCTGATTAATAAGAAACTTCTTTATCAATGATTTACAGAGGGGCACAGTGCTTTTCAGAGAAGAGGGGAATTATAAAAAGTAATAATCTGAAAGGGGATCAAAAATTCTCATAATAGTCCTAAAGTGACTCTGTAAATCCCTCCTGTGCTTTTTGTGCTTTGGCTCATCAGGTACCTGTTGGTAGGACAAAAATTAGGTGAAGTTCACCCTTTGTCTTCATTTAGCTTTTTTTCTCTCCTTCTGTTCCTTTTTATAAAGATGACAGATTTTTTAACATGAAAATTATTCATAATAATCTCTCTGATTGTTTAGACTGAAGACAACAGATATTTAGTATCTAAAAAAGCCATATCTGAAATATGGGCACTTTTCCAAGTACAAGCTGTCTTTTGATATGTATTAATCAAAGCCTGTCCAGATAGGGGTTGTTTGTGTTCCTTTTTTGTCTCAGCCTTGGGTGGTTGTTCTTACATGACTGATATCCCATATGATGCCAGTCATGCTAACAGTTTTTCTTTATCAGCTGTGCAGGAATCTGGTTCAGGAGAAATGTAAGACAGTAGTACAGACAGTACAGACTCTGTATTGTTGATTTGACATTATTCCACTTGCTGCAGTAGCTATATTATATAAAGATGTGCAGCTACTACAGTAAGCAAAATAATGTCAGGTTAACACACTGGCACAGCATGTCTCATTAGCTCTCAGATTTTCAAACCCATTGACTATAGGATCAGAAAAATTGGCATTGGAAGGGACTGCTGGTGGTCAGCTCACCTAATCTGTTCAAAGCAGGGATAGCATCAAAACTAGACCAAGTTACCCAGGGTCTTATCCAGTCAGGTTTTGAATACCCCCAAGGATGTAGATTATGGGTACCCATTCCGGTGCTGGGCTGCTCTCATTGTGAAGAATTTTTCCTTAAGTCTGCCTCAAATTTCCCTTGCCACAGCCTGTCACAGTTGCCTCTTGTCCTTTCACTGTGCATTGTTGGTAACAGTCTTCTCTACAACATACCTTTAAGAAGAGAGAGAAACTGGAGTTAGATTTCTCTTAGCCTCCTCTTTCTCATGCTGAATAAACATTAGACACTTAGTCCAGTGTCACTGATCATATTCTGCTTCTTAGAGGTTCTCTGCCAGGCTCTCTCCAGTTTGACATTTCTCTCATGCCTGGGCCCAAACCTGAAGACTGTGGTTACAGCTGAACTTCCAGACGTGGTTTCACAAATGCCAAACGGTGGGGAAATGTGACTTCCCCCAACCTGCTGGCCATGCTTTTGATAATGTGGTCCAGTATATGATTAACCTCCATCACTGCACATGTACGCTGATCATTCATGTTATCACTAGGACCACTAGGTCCTTTTGGCAGAGCTTTTACCTAGCAAGTCAGTCCCCAGGCTGTACTCGTGCACTGAGTTGCCTTGACCTAGTTGCAGCATTAACATCTGTCATTGCTGAACTTCATGAGATTTCTGTCAGCCCTTTCCTCTGCTTTGCTGAGGTCCCTCTGAATGGAAGCCCTCTCATCTGGGTGTTTGACTGCTCCCCCTAGTCTGATATCATCCCCAAATTTGCTAAGGGTGGATTCTGTCCCACTGCCCATGTTGATGATGAAGATGTTAAAAAGTATTGGAGTAACGACCCTTCTAAACTGCAGGAATAGGTTTTTCAAAAATGTTTTCAGTTCTGCAGTATTCAGCAGCAAAGGGCTTAATGAAGATTTTCCATGCTAAGGTAGAAGCATACATCCCTCTGTTACTCATGACTGTCTCAGGGTAAAAGCTGCTAGTCTCATCACATATTCAGTCTGTCAGAATCCATTACCATAAAGGTAGCTGCCAGGCAAGATTCGTATGGATTCATATGGCTGGCTGTTGAAAGCATATCTCTACAGTATCTGTGATTCAAAATCCATTGACAAATCAGCATAGGTTCCTGTTTATAAAATGAAAAAACTTGTGTTCTCTTCATTATTCTTAATCGTTTCCTTGTAGGACACAGTGGTAAAAGTTGCAAGTGCTACTAGCTGAGAGATTTTGTAAAATCATTTGTAAAATGATGGCATTTCTGTAATGTTTCCCACATACTGTTCAGTGATCACCTTTACATACATTTTGTATTACATGAAGAAAAAAAGTGATGGAGTTGCAGATTTCCATGGCAACAGATACAATTCTATTTCCTTTGTTTCATGAAGCTGGAACCTACCAGCACAGAGGCAAAGGATTTTTCTGTTAAACGGCAACCATTTCAAAAAGCCTGAGTTATACGGCATGTGATCATGCATCTACAACCTCTACTACACCAAGTAACTTTTGCCAGCGGAAAAAACCACCTGAGTTATTGTCTGAAAATGAAATCAGATGGAGAAAGGTTGCCAGTTATAGGATTTATTAGGCTGATGCAAGTATGTTGAAAGATACAGCAATTTACAAACACTTCTCTGTTTCCCTCTTTCCAAATTGGGTTCCTGGTTTGCAGCTATTTTTGCTACATTAGTAAACTAGCATCAGTAAGGAAACAAAAAAATCACTAGCTTCTTTCATATGCAGAAATTTGGACTGTGATTTGGAGAGTTTTGTCTCTCATTTTAAGTTGTTTCTGGACCCCAAAAAATATTGCTGAAGGTACCTTATGTATATTTATTTAGAAGTGTGTGCGTTGCTTTTGAATGATTGCTTATTGCAATTTTAAAACTGAGCAATGTCAAGAATTCTCTGGATGTGTCTGTCTATATACACAATCATGATGTGATTGCCATGTGTGTGAGCACACACAGTGGAAAAGAATAGCCCTTTATTTTTATATACCAGCTTCTCAGTTGATTTTAAATCTGTAAAAACCTGCTAAAGGCAATGGAGTGACTATAGTAAATACTAAATGAAATATGAATGAATTGCTTTAAATTGAACTAATATGTTTATTTGTGTGTTCATATGCACAAGCATATTTTTTTGGCTCCTCCTACAAAAATATAGTATGTTTCAAAGCTAAAACTTAATAATTTACATTCATGTACATTCATGTGCATTGCACATGTATAACTAGGCCCAGTATGTATGATTAAAGATGCATTTGTAATGTTTAAAAGTGACTAGTTAAAAGGAAGGAAATGTGTTCTTTTGGAAGGTATTGAAGAGTCATCTAAGAGGGCTTTACTATGTGATAATGATGTTTATGTATTCTGGGTTTGTTATTTTTTTCTTTTTAATTGAAATGTCTTTGTATGACATATAAAACTAACTTCTGAAAATGTCAGAAAGTAGAGGTCAGCAAGACTATGTGTGTTACTGAATACTGGAGTCATGCACTGATAAGCTTAATGAGGAATATTCATGAAAGGTTATTGATGATTATTGTTTCAGCAAGTATTCAGAAAATTGTCTTCCTGTCATTTTATTAAAGTTCATTGGTACCAGCAATTTCTATATACTGAAATAAAGTAGCTAAAAGAAATGTGATTTCCACAAATATGTGTAATTGGAAACTACTGATCTGTTTTAGACAACAGAAGAAAAACTTCATAAGATAGCTTGTGAGGTCCAAGGCATTTGCTTTATCAGAAAGAATGAAACTTGCAGTGAACATTCTTAATACAGATTCTAGCATTTTTTTGCCAAAATACATAGGTAAGCCTTAGAATTCCAATTTTTCATCCCCAGACTTATTCAGGTAAGGTTCTCCCAAATGGGGACATTCTGAGTTCATTCTTATTTCACCTTTCTTGCCACATGCTAGAGAGTTTTTGAAGTCTATTCTCCACTGAGGGACATTTTTTCATGCCATGACTTTTACCATACCAGCTCTAAAACTGGCCAAATCAACTTCTATAAAGTCAGAAAGGCTGTCCTTCCAATACTCTCAAGTAAAATATTGAGGACTTCAAGTGTCCCAAATACCTCTTTAGGCTATGTCATATCTTTTGGCAGGCAATACCATGAAAAAACTCATATACTTTGAAATCTTCTCTGAAGCATATCAGGTTGAGGTCAGACACGAGCAGCTTTGTCTGAGAGAGAGATACCCAGCAGAGCAAGGAGAGTAAAAAGCAGACAGAGGAAGGAGGACAAGACTTCATAAGTCGGCACTGACAGCAAGCCTCACTATTTTTAACTTTGACTTGACATACCTCATGAAAGACAATCTTCTGGAATACCATAAATTTCAGGTTGAATTCCCCAGAAGACACTTACTCCTGGTGAAGCATACCAGCCTTTGTGGACAGTCTCTTTCTTTGACCTCTCCAACTGATGCATTTCAGTTCGTTCTTTCCCACCCCAACTTACTTATCCCTACATTGTTCAGAAGATAGGTGTCACGCTCTCCCTTTTCAGTAAAACCTTCTCTACAATTTTGGAGATGTTAATCACAGAATCACAGAATGATTGAAGATGGAAGGGACCTCTGGAAGTCATCTTGTCCAACCCCTCCTGGTTCACGCAGGGCCACCTGGAGCTGGTTGCCTAGGACCATGTCCAGGTGGCTCTTGAATATCTCCAAGGTGGGAGACTCCACAACCTCCCTAGGCAACCTGTGTCAGTGCTCAGTCAACCTCACAGTAAAAAAGTGTTTCCTGATGTTCAGAGGGAACCTCCTGTGTTTCAGTTTAGGGCCATTGCCTCTGGTCCTGTCACTGGGCACCACTGGAAAGAGTCTGGCTTTGTCTTCTTTGCATCCTGCCTTCAGGTATTTACAAACATTGATAAGATCCCCCTGGAGCCTTCTCTTCTCCAGGCTAAACAGTTCCAGCTCTCTCAGCCTTTCCTTGTAGGAGAAATGCTCCAGTCCATTTGTCATCTCAGTGGTGAGATGGACTGGACTGTTTCCAGCATGTCCATGTCTCTCTTGGACTGGGGAGCTCAGAACTGGACCCAGCACTCCAGGTGTGGCCTCACCAGTGCTGAGTAGACGGGAAGGATCACTGGATTCCTGACCTGCTGGCAACTGTCCTCCTAACGCAGCCCAGGATACTGGTGGCCTTCTCTGCCACAAGGGCATCTTGCTGGCTCGTGTTCAACTTGATGTCCACCAGGACCCCCAAGTCCTTTTCTGAAAAGCTGCTTTACAGCTTGGTGTCCCCCAGTATGTACTGGTGCCTGGGGCTGTTCCTCCCCAGGTGCAGGACTTTGTACTTCTGCTTGAGCTGCATGATGTTCCTGTCAGCCCATTTCTTCAGCCTGTCAAGGTCCCTCTGGATGGCAGCATGACCCTCTGACGTATCAGCCACTCCTCCCAGTTTTGTAACATAAGTATATCTGCTGAGAGTGCACTCTGCCCCATCATGCAGATGATTAATGAAGGTGTTGAACTGGACTGGACCCAATATTGACCCCTGGAGTACACTGCTAGTTACTGGCCCCCAACTAGATTTCATGCCACTGATCATCACCCTTTGAGCCCATCCATTCAGCCAGTTTTCAGTCCACCTTGTAGAAATGGGCTGCTCATTCAGCCCATACTTCATCAGCTTCTCCATGAGGATCTTATGGGAAACAGTGTCAAAATCCTTCCTGAAGTCAAAGTAGACAATATCCGCTGCTCTCCCCTCATCTACCAAGTCAGTCATTTCATCATAGAAGAGTATCGGATTGACGAAGTATGTCTTCCTTTTGGTGAATCTATGCTGACCAGTCCTGATGACCTTCTGATCCTTCATGTGCCTGGAAATTATTTCTGGGATTAGCTGCTCCATCATCTTCCCAGGGACCAAGGTGAGGCTGACCAGCCTGTAGTTTCCTGGGTTCTCCTCCTTGCCCTTCTTGAAGATAACAGTGTCATTGGTTTTTCTGCCGTCCTCAGGCACCTCTCTCAGTCGCAATTTTGTTTTGGCAAACCAAATAACATCTCCTGTACTCTAATGGCTACTATTAACTCCTTAATTTAGTGGAGACCAAAACTACTCCTAGCTCTCCTATCTTTGACTGTATTTTATATCACCTACTAACAAACACTCATAACGATGCACATAATTCACTGCTTGTTTTTGAAATGAGACAAAGCTATAAATGAACATTTCAGTGATTAACTGCTTGAGGTGAATGACCCCTAGAACATATCTTTGAAGGTTAAGCTAATACCCTAGAGTTTAAGCTGATCTATATCAGTGCATTCTATGCCACCCGCCTTCACTTTAAGCATTCATGAGTCAACATGATGAACTGTTCTAGGACTGTGATGCATTCTGATTTTGACTTGAATAAAATGTGTAGGGATGTGGTGTTATTTTGGATTTTGCTTTTCAGTTTTAGGTGCTTTTTTGCTCTGATCCTCCCCATTTCCCACCTGGAAATAGTCATACCTTTAAACAAGCGTATCAGTACTGAGCACCTTCAAAAATCCTAGATTTTTACTTTTAAAACCTTTTAAAGAAATTCAGAAGTCAAAAAGACTTTGCCCTGGGTGATGCTGCTTAGGGAAATTATTTTATAGATCCACACATTCTTATCCATAAACGCTGTATATTTTCAGGTCAGCAAATGTCTATCTGCAAAATCTTTTCCTTCCTTGTCGTCCAGCACCTCTCTTTCATAAAAGCTTCCATTTCATGATCACAGAAAGGACAATCAATATCTGCAACTAATGTCTGTACAGTACTGGATTCTCTATCATATATATATATATGTATTTAATGAAGAAATTAGCTTAACTTGCTAGCAACTTCTCCTATGTGTTAGAGATTCCTACCATTTAATTGTGTTTGTTTGCACTAAGTTCTACTGTACAGTCAGGCTTGAAATAGTCTCAGGTCTGTTCATGTCAGCATCATCTCCCATGTTATTAGTGAATGGTTTTATACAATGAAGAATGGATAAAATATTTCATATATTGCCTATATATAACACAATGGCTCAAACCTTGTAAAGAGGTAAGAACTTGACCTTCTGTCCTCACAGTAATTAGTATAGTTTCCACAGACAGGAAACTTCTTTCATGAAAGAAACAAAAATATAATTTGGTGACAGAATATGGGTGAAGACACACACCTTACTGACATTCAACAAATATAATCCCGATGCACTGTAAAATCCAGCCACTTTTCTCCAGCATTAATCCATTCTGTCAGACAACAAAGTGATCTATTATGAGCTTCTTTTAGAGGGGGGGAAAAAAAAAAAACCAATACACTTCTGCCAGAAAAGGAGCAAAATATCCCAATTCTCAGTGTGGCCAAGGAGATTAGGAAAAAATATCAGTCCCATTGAATCTCCCTTCAGAATGATTTTCTTTCACCATTGCTTTGTTATTCATACATAATATTATTCCACTGCCAAAGAATAATCATCATCCACCTTGGCACTGCAAAGTGGTGTTATTTTGAGATTTTTTCCTCCATAATTGATTAAGAAACTCTCTAAAAGGTCATAACAAGGTTAGAATAGCTAATGAAAACCTAAATGCTAGAAATATATTATAAAGGCTGAAATCACTGAAATGACTTTCACAGCTAGCTTTTCTATGTCTTTTCAGAAGACCCATGAGGTCATATATCGGTGGGGTTTTTGCCAATATTATGTATTTTGTCAGAACAGCAAGCTGGATAAAAATGTAAAAATAAACATAAAGCAGTGCATAGCAAATAAATAGTATGCTGTTACCTATAAATATTTATATTAATAGTAGGCACCTTTAAGTAATGAGCATAGTCCAAATAACACATGACTATTTTATAAGCAAGCTAAGTGATTGTGCACAAAGGGTTATGGGGAAATTATAACCAGGCAGTAATTATTCGTAAGGCATCACCAAAGGGAAGAATATTCTCATTGGACTTTCATAGGAATATATCCTGCATCCAGTTTCATTAAGTATTTTCATAGAAGTTCTGGATCAAGGCACAATCTAATTATTACACTTCCGGATCTTACAGTTATCAGACAATATGGAAGTGGGTCAATGAAAAGACAGAATTCAAAATGACAAGTTGGAAAAATTGTTTGGAACAGCAGAATAAAATTCAACAGAATCATGGGCAAAAGACTGTGCTTGAGATGGAATAATCTGCTTGACAGAACTGGATGGGAACTGCTTTTTGTACAACAGGTCTGTGCATCTTAGTACACAAGTTGAACATGGGACAATAGTATCTGCTTTTGCAAAAAAGGCAAACATGACACCTTTTTCTTGGTCATTACTGAAAACTCCTTTTCTTTTTTAAAAATACTTCTTCCCTCTTGCTTGTTTTCTAACTCAGCTGGTAGCTGAGCTGGTACCTCAGCTGATGCTACCTTCTAGATTGCGTGATTCTTAAACTCTAGTAATTTGCCACTGTGGATACCAGTGAAATGAGTCTATGCTATTCCACTGCCAGCTAAAGGACACTTGAGAAGTGAAATATATTTCCTGACCCTTCTTCCTCTTCAAGGCATAGCAGACAAAGCAACCTTCTTTAGAGTTATAAAGAAAAAAAATCTAAATAGTGATATTTAGTTCATATTTCCAGACTACAATTCTCATTACTCTTCTGTGACCTAGTTCTCTTGCTATTTGTTTAAAGACTCTAATGAGAATGTGAAATGAGCTGGGGTTTTTTATCCATAATAAACTAACCTATTTCCAGAGCATAACTGTAAAAAGCAAACTGTCTTTATTGCAGGCTAAAAAATGGAATGAACTCTATATTGTTCAGTTCTTCTGCACAAGCCAAATATATTTTCTGTCACCTTCAGTGTTTTGACTTTTTTAATGCAAAAAGAAAATGAGGGAATAATATGTTAAACAGACCAAAGCACAGAACCCTAATACATTTAACAGCCTCCATTCTTGGCATTTATTCGTTATTGATATCAGAGTAACAAACCTATTTATTTAAGTCAATGGAGATGGCCTATGGGAATTAAAAGAAAATTTAGCCCTTANAATAATTATCAATAAATAATTTATTTATTTTATTTCTATTTTAATTAAATAGTCCTTTAGGAATTATAAAGTTGTCACTGGCAATGCAAAGGCTTCATATGACTTAATATCTTGGATATTTTGGATTTGGATATTGGATTTGGATACAGGAAAGAAATGTAACATTCACAGTGTGAAAGGTATCTTATCAAAGAAAGATTCTGGAGGAAACTGTAGGAAACCTAACTACTAAGTATTTTATGTCAGATAACAGAAACACTTCAGTGATGGATTTTTATTATATTCCCACCAAAAAAAATCCCTGAGTTGATGTGGTTTTGATGTATGCATTTCTACTTTTCTTTTCACCCAAGTTACATCATCATTTTCTCCCTCTAAAAGTTGGGCAAAAAAGTCTGGATTATGTTTTTCATTTCCTGAAGTCTCATCAGATTTGAGAAATATTTGTAGCAAAATCATTCTAGATGCATGTTTTATTTAATGCTATGTTAATATATTATATATGTTTAATTCGGTATACTGCTTTTACTTTCCTTTACATTTTTATACCTAGATACCAAAGATTAAGATCAGTTCATAGATGCAAAACTGCAAAAAAACCCTCAATGAAATCATAGAATGGTTGGGGTCAGAAGGGACCTTTAAGGGTCACCTAGTCCAACCCCCCTGCAATGAGCAGGGACATCTTCAACCAGATCAGGTTGCTCAGAGCCCTGTCCAACCTGACCTTGATTGTTTCCAGAGATGGGGCATCTACAACCTCTCTGGGCAACCTGTTCCAGTGTTTCACCACCCTCATCGTAAAATATTTCTTACCTATATCCAGTCTAAATCCACCCTGCTTTAGCTTAAAACCATTACCCCT
>WAAD01005967.1:20242-41621 GCA_013389945.1 Fregata magnificens
TCAAAGTGTTTATTTCTTCTGTGTGTCTGTGCTACCTCTGCCATTACGGGTCCTTTCTGTACAGTTGATGCTAATGCATCTGAGGCTGTTTTGCCAGCTCCTGAGGAAAATGTGCCAGTGTTGGAAGCAACACATGAACGTTGGCCTCTTACATGAGAAGGGATCCATACTCAGAGATGTTGATTTAATTTTGTAAGTGGTAAATAGGCTTAAGGAGATAGGTGAAATAATTTTCAAAGATATTTTTTGAATTGTTATATTTATGTTAAATTAAGGACAGAAATAAATCTGTGCAGGAAACTGACGGTCTGCAAGTTTCAAGAAAAGAAGAAAATTAAAAGGTTATTTTCTTCATTTTCCATAGTGAAATGTTCTCTGTTTGAGGTAGCTGATTCACAAAAGGGTAGAGAAGAAGTCATTTGTTTTTTTCTGAGGCATAGTAAAAAGGCAAAAGGGAAGAGTATCTAGGATAAAGCCTCTGAACTTTCCTGGAGTGATCTCTTCAACAGGTCTGGAACACCAGAATTCTCAAACCTGAGTGACTAGTTATTTAACAAGTAAACAGTTCTGGTTCATCTTTCCTGATTTACAAATTGGTTGTTTTGTTTTTCTTTTCAAACATCATTAACTACCAGAAGTTCATTTACAGCTGGGGAAAAGGGATTGTGAAACAGTAGATCTCTGTACGTGAAATTCTAATTTAACCTGTAATAACTTATATAGCAAAAAGCTATTTAATAGTATATGAACAATTGATTATATGGGTGTTTATATGCCTGTTTTCTTTGCCTTGGTTTCAAGTTTTTTATCTGAAACACCCACAGTCTAGCATATAAGATGGTCTCTAGAGAAAGTAGGTTTCTGTCAGTAGATTATCCAATTTTCTTTGAACACTGAAATATTTTTACAAACAGCAGTTTGTTCGAGTAAGCATTCTGTCATTGTCAATTATATTTCACCAATAATGTGGTTTTTATATTGATAAAAAAGACAAAAAGCAAAATTGTAGCTAATAATGATCTAACAATTAGGAAGAATAACTTCACGGACAAATTGATGTGCTATTATATTATCATCCTTTACATGATAGACAAGGCGATAAGGTCTTCAAATCCATATTCAATCCAAAATTGACAATGTATTTTAAAGTATATTTTTTTTCCGAGAATGATATTTTAATAAAATAGAAATTATATTTTCTCTTTATGGGGTCCCCAAAGAAACATAGTTCATCTGATCCTATCGCAGTTAGCATATGGCGATAGTTCTGGTCCAAAAGGTGATATCAGAAGTTGTTCTTTAATTAGAGAATCTGTGGAAGCAAAGTACTGTGAATGCTCGCAATGCGATGTTCTGCACTAGAGCAGTTCTTACTTTAATTTGTAATGAGAATAGATTTTTTTTTATTCTTTCAAAGCTTTAATGTGTGCATATAAAGTTCTTCTTCACCAGTGTTGGTCAGATCAGGCAGGAACTAATCACCTCAGGTCAGGAATAATGATATAACTTTAACCACTTCTATTCAGTCCATGGATTTAGCTTTGAGATAATGAACGATAGTCAAAGTGGTTCCCTTTACTGGAACCATTTTTTTCAGAATGCATACTAGTAAAAGTTTTGCCTATTGCCTCAAGACTATATTTTACCTTTTGGGTGAATAAATTATGAATAAATCATCTATGTATTGAAGTTACATGATTTTATTTGTTTCCCTTACTCAACAAAGTTACCCTTGTTACCCTTGCTATACTAACATGGTAAAATAACTTAGAAGGTTTGTTATTGCCCTGATCTCCACAGTGAAGGAAATTCTCTGTACCTATAAACTTTAAATTCTCAAGTGTCCCTAAAAATAGAATTCCTGTGATAAGGATTTTGAACTTTTTTTAATGGAGGAAATGTTTCTGCAAGCTCTTTACTTCATATCAAATAGCTTTCAGTGATGATTTGTACCACTGACAAATGAAATATAATATTTGTCTATAAATGAGCAGAAAATACATTAGCTGTAGACAGGGAGTAATTTTGATGACAATTCTCAAGAAAACAACAACAGAAGTAATTACAATGGATTGATCTGAAGCAAAATATCTGCCACACATCAGTGTGTGTTAGTACTCAAAAATGAAATAATGTTAGATCTTTGGGTGGATACTGTCTCTAAAAGGTTGTTGGGGTTTTTTTTGTTATAGAATAACATGAGTTTGTATAGATATTTTTTTTTTTTTTAAATTTGGCATTATGATTCTGAATGAGGAATCCCTAGGAGTTAATCATTAGCCTGCTGTAAATGATCCAGACCTTGAATACCTTTTGCTCTGTAGCTGGACTCTCTGAAAATGTGGGTTTCTAGGCACACCCTTTCAGAGTACCACCCTCACCATCCTGGTGTCGCTCCTGAAATTAAGAGGTTTTCCACTCAAAATCTTCAGACATAATTGATCCTTCAGTGTTGATCCTTCCAGACATACTGTGAAGAAATTACTTGTCCCACAGCATCACTGTGATTTGTTAGATCCTGCAAATTACTGATAGCATTTTATATTCTGTAAAGCCAGAGATATGAAAATTTTGCAGATACATTCTCTTTTCTTCTAGACAGAGAAAGCGTAAGTTACACAGGTATATCCAAAGAGGTTGTCAGGATGCACAATCCTCCATCAATCTTTTTTTTGTCTATAGCCTAGTCTTGTCTTCCACTCACATCTATAGTGCGTTGGAAACAGCTCTCTTTAATAGAGTTTACACTTCTCCTGTCAGGTTTCTGTGCCATAGCTCTTGTACACATGGACATTTATTATGCAATTCACAGTTTCCTGTACTGGGAAAATTTGCTCTTGAGGCTGTAGCCTGCTACTGGTGATGAGATGCCTCCACTTGAATGGAGGATTAGGGGATTAATGACTCTTCATTGCTAATTCTCTGCTGGTTGTTGCAGATTCTCTCTTAGCATCTTTCTGGGTATTCAATCCAATATGCAGGTTAAATGCCCCAAAAGAAATGTGATTGTAGAGGGGCTTAAGATTTCAGGCATTTGCTAATCCATCATTATGATAAAGTTAAGGAAGAAAATAACAAAATCCTGGCAGCAACAATAATAACTGTAGATAAATAGGGACATGTTCCTATGCCCTAATATTAACCTGTGCTAATGAACCTATATACCTAAATACACTTTTGCAGCTTTTTCCTGAGCATTCACAGTGCTGATGCTTGAAAAACAGTTTAAATGATAGTATAAAACCTGTGATAATTCAGGAAATAGTTTCTTCATAACAACATTGGTTCAATTTACAGTTTTGAGATTATCTATCAAGTATGGTTATGTGTTATCTTCCATTTATGTTTGCTTTGGTTTTTAGCTCCAGACCAGTCTTTCTGAACCAATGACATTATCCAAGTCGATCTCACTTCCTCGTAGTGCATATTGGCATCATATCACCCGGCAGAACAGCGTTGGAGAAATCTACAGTTTACAAGGCAAGTTCCTTATAAGTAAAAGGCATGTCCATTACCTTCTTTCCATTTGACCAGAATTCATGCAAACTGCTTTTTATTTGCACTGGTTGTTTTCTCTTCATTTCATTTCATCAATTGTCAGGAACCTCCGCAGGATTCCCAAATTTACATAAAGCAGGTTTCTTTTAGTCATTTTGTAAACTAACAGTGAAAATTATTCCCAGAATCACCACATAAAGCTGGATACACAATTTGGCTCAATGTAGCTTCTCAGCAGCTAATGAATGTCAAGTTGTTTTAGTATTTTCTTCCAATAAGATTGGGTATGCATTTGGGCAACCTCAGGGCACCCAATTAAATCTACATAAAGTGGCTATATGAGTTGCAAGATTAAAACAAAATAATTATGGGAATAAGAGCTATTCTTGGTGAATTTGCTTGGCAAATCATATATATGAACTGTTGATTCGACTAACTTACGGGCCTTCTGTATATACGTATCATCTTTTTCTGTCTCCAGTTCTCTTTGATATGTTTAGATTCTAAGTTATTTGCTTAAGACTTTAAATGCTATAATTAACATAACTTGATGACGATGATGATGATTCACTGCTCTTAAGTTGAAATTGATTTGTATCTTTTAGGAAACTGAAATTATAGTTACATTTAAAATGTAGACCTTAGTTAATAGTATTGTTCTCACTTTTAAAAAATAACAACCTATCATAAACATATTCCTTTGTATTACTTGGAAAGGCCTTAAGGATTTCATTTTGCTTCTCTCTTAATAATCTGTTTGCGTAAGCAATTTACTTTTAGATAGGAGGTTAGAAACTGCTCACAAACCAGACTACCCAATGCAAGAAAACATAGTACATGTTTTCATGAAAATAAGTGAAATGCAGTATAAAGATGAAAGACATGAAGTGTTTTGTTTGGCAAATTATTACAGAAATTAAAATCAGCAGGTGAGCTGTGAATTCAGTGGGTGGCTCACTAAAGGGTACAGCATGTTTCCCATCATCCCCCATAAAACAAAACAAAGTGAATTTCTAGTCATGGTTATAGTCTTACAGTTAAATAACAGTAATGGAAAAAAGAAAATAACCTTCCAGAAGTTGTTTCTGAAAAAAGTTGTGCTTGTAGATCACCTTAAAAATATTCATCATATCACTGATATTTTTTCATGAACACAACAAGAATGAAAAAAAAAAAAAAAGGTTTATTTGTAGAGATGTTAGAGTTCCTCTTCTATGTTCTCGATGGGTCTTTCCTTTGGCAAAAAGATAGTAAACGTGTTATGATATACATGAAGTGAGATAAATGTATGGAACATTGTTCATTCTCTGCAATCTTTTGTTTCTTATAAATGGCCTTTGCAATAAAGGAAAGCAAAACTTGATATATCAAGTAATAGTTTAATATCTATGCCAACTAGCTTTGCAGGATGCAACATATTGGAAGTGTATTATTAAAAATGCAAGTATTTTACTTTTTGGAAGTATGCAGATTTTATTCATACTTCCACTGAAACATGGGACTAATAAATATTTTGGAACTTAAGATTTTCATTTCTCTTACATGTACTACGATGACTGAAACTTGAGAAAGCATAGTTGATTTCAGGAGAGACTTGTTCAGTTTTACCAGTGGGATGAGAAATGCATCCAGAGGACAATTTTATCTCCTTCTGGCTGCAAAACTTTTACATGCAAAAATATTATTTATTAACTCTAATGAAGATCTCTTTGAACCTTCTGCTGCAATGACTAAGTAAATGCAATGTATTTGTACAGAAGATGGAGGGAGAGCAAAGAACACCTTTTCCTCCTAATACCTGTTCATGCTGATAGTCTTTGCACAGCAGAGACCTACTGGTTGTCAAAGCACCAGCCCACAGATGCTTCATAGATGTGGGTGGAAGGTGGGTAGTGAGGAAGCAGATTGCAAGCATCACTTCAACCCTCACCTCAGTACAGCAGCCAGCTGAGAGGAGCTGTTGCAGAGGGAAAAATCACTTGCTGCCGCTGTGATCTCCTCTGAGCTTGAAAAGGTATATTACACCTTCAAAAAGGACATGTTTTCTTTAGAGAATAATCCATCAAACTCAGTTCTACACTTCATGTGTATTTATGACAAATGAATTTGAAAATTCCACACATTCCTCTGAATATCTCTCAAACTCTAAAATGAAATAACTAGAGTGGTGTCTACCTATATTCAGATTACTATCAATATCAGTAAAGTAACAACCAAACTGACTGTTAAGTACAGCATAAAAGTGTTTCCATGGTGGCAATTATTTCAAACTTGCAGTCTGAAGTGACTAGAATTTAATTAATAACAGCTGGTGGTGTATAAGGAGAAATGAATATGTGTTCATACTACCTTAGATAAATTGGCTCTTCAGGAGTTATTTAGCAGTTGAATTTAACTTAATTAGTAGTGTGAGTTGATCTGATAACGAATATGCTGTAGAGTAAGAAGGTGGGGGGTTTTGTGGGGTTTTTTTTAAAGACTACATTTCAGATGAGAAAAGGAAATTCAATAAATGGGTATTGGGTTTATCATCCTTCATCTGCCCATGAAAACACTTACATGTAAAGACCTGAAAAGATTAAAACAAAGAATAATAGTGCTAAAGGAACACAGGTTGCACAAAATATCCTAAAATGATGTGGGCTGGTTTCTCTCTTTATACAGCTTTTCTTCCATTTGGGTCTTCCTTGCATTCTTTCAGTTCTTGATTACACTGCTAAGATAAAAGTGGTAATTTAGTTGTCTAATTAATCTTGTCAATAGGAACAACTTGGTGGTTGGCTCTCACCAGTAGCAGCACATCACTATCAGTATTCACTACAAATTTTACAGTACAGTGCTGCAGGTCTGACAGTTTCCACCCGTGATCTGCAGCCGCTGTAGAGGTTGTGGCGTGGGGCCTCATTAGGTGACACAGTGGTGCCCTTTCAGGGCTGTGCATCACCTCTCCTCTCCATCTAATGTGACATAAGGCACGTGGCAAGCCCCAACACTGCACAATAAAAAGAGAAGGGGAATTGCTGCCATGCCGGCAAACAGCACAAAGTTTTTACAGCCATCAGGTTAAATTCCAGTCTAAACTGTGTTGGAATGATTTCACTTAAAATTCCAACTGATACCCGTGGCTTTACAAATCACAATGCCTCTTTCTAAAATGTGCATATTGATAATCCAGATCTTGCCTTTAATTACGATTCAGAAATGAAATAGTGTCCTTATAGATTTTTTATCATAAAATAGTTTAAGTAACAGAGAAAAAGAAAAAAAATATTTATACACTATTTTTTGTACATAAAAGAGTAAGACTTAAATGAATTGTACGTTTTCATGAATAATAGACAGCTCTATAAAGAATTAGAGCCCAACAGAAGATAAACATTCCTTGCTATGTTATGCCTTCCTATACATAAAGATTTACAAAAACACAGAAATTACAAGCCAAGAGTAACCTTGTGAACAGAAATCATGCTTAAGAAGGAGAAAAATAGAAAAGTCATGTAAGCATGAAAAAAAATCCTGTATGTGTCCTCATAACTCATTGCTTATTGTTACTACCTGGCACAAAATTTAGCACTGTTTCACAAGATATTAAAAATTGACAAACAAAGCACATCTTTTTATACAGCAAAAGATATTAGATAGCATTAATACATGATTTTTTTTTTTAATTTTGTATTTGGGGTTTTAAATTTGCTTAGGTCGAAAAATGGGTTGCAGACTGAATTTTCAGCTAGCTGAAACTTAGTGTTGTAGTTCTTGCTCTAGAGAATTTGGATAGTACAAATTTTAAACACAGTCAGTTTGTACATTATTAAACAAATAAGGCCAAATAAAATTTTGGTATGGAAATCTACATTAGCTTTTTGTATTGCAGTTATTGAAATCCCTGAGGAAATTATGTTCAGAAAATCTAATTACACTTTGGCCTTTCTCCAAGAAATTCAAAATTAAGAATCACTTCCAATTACCTCTGTCGCATTTGAGTCTCGTTTGTTCCTTATTTGGACTTTGGTTTTGCTAACCATACTTGAAGTGATGAACACCTACCCACATAAGCAATCCTATTCATTTCTATGAGACTACTCATGTGAAGGAACATATATTTGTATAAGAATTACACCAGTAACATCTTACATGTTTTCTTCTTAAAGAGAATACTAATGCTTTTTTCCACAGTAAATTGCTTATCACAATTTGCTTATCACAAATGATTATTTGCTCTCTCACAAATGCTTACCACATTTTGTTGTAAACCCATAACAAAGTAAGGAAATTACGCTGAAAAACACTAAGATGCCTGCCAAGAGCTAGAGTCACATTTTTAAACTTAGTGAGGAATTTTGAGAAATAAAACTATAGTCTTCAATGAGACAGAACTTAAGCTGGAAGCATCACTTAAGCTTGTAAGTACATGTCAAAAACAAAACCAGACAGAAATGAAAACTGGCCTCAATGAAGTCTGTAGGAATTCTGCTCTTGATATACAATTATCTTTGATATTTCACACCAAAGATGCAAGAAACACAAATCTGCTTTTGCAAATCAAAACAGAGGGAAAGTCTGGCTCCTCTTCGGGCTCGGTAAGCAAGCCTGTATTGTCCCTTGTCTTTTGGCCTTGTTAGGTGAGAGCTCACCCTTCTTTTGTTTTTGAATATATTTTAAGTAGAATAACATGTAGTGTTAACCCATTCAGCTAAAAGGTTTTGTACGTAAAAGGGAGACAAAGTCATACACAAACGATTTCTCCCAGCTACATAAGTTTCTAACCTTTTCAAAGTAGAAGGTCTGATATGTCATTAAAAATAATCAGAGAATATTTGAGTTGCTAAATATTTAGAAGGGTTTGAATCATCCTGTTCAACCCTCCTTAGGCTAATCCTGCAGGAATTTCCAATTTGGGCTTCTGCAGTTTTCTGCAAATTAAAATATGTAAAATGAATTGGAGGACATTTGTCATTTTGGCATTTCCATTGTTTGTTCACAGAGTACAGAATCCATTTCCCCATCTAATCTTGATGCCAGAATAATGTGAATGACATAAAATGTTAGAATATATCTGTTATATAAACCTGATCACTCAGTAATGTTTCACTAAGTGTCTACCAGGAGCTAAAGCTGAAATGCTTTATAGCCTGCCACCTTCCCATTTCCTTTGCAGAATCTCATCAAGACTTTCACATTAGTAAATGAAGCCTATAAAATTTGAAGTATGAATAAAGGACACCTGAAACAAGATACTGAGTAGAAACTACGTAAGAGCTACATTATTTAAAATGACTGTATTGTGTGGCTTCTCATGTCTTATGCAGTAGACTTGATCCCTTTCTTTTGTGCTTTGAAATTCTGTGCAAAATAGTGCATCACTAGACTGATTTTAAAATGGCATATTGGAAATGGGAAGTTTCTTACTCAGAAACTAGTAAAGAACAACCTCATTTTGTTCAACAGTGATTACTATAGTTAATTAAGAGCATTACTGACAAGCTCTAAAGGGTATCTTGACATATTCCCTTTCGTTCTGATAAATGGTTGCTGAGGTAAGAGGTTCTTACAGTTATGAGCCATGAAAAATAGGGGGGGAAGCCAAAAAAGATTAATAAAGCATATTCTGTTCTCAAATTCCGAGGTTGTGATTTCATTTAAGCCCTGTATTGTGATGCCCTTTCTCTCAGAAGATGGTCCTCCAGTGAGATCATTTGTCAATGACGTTATTCTGTGCTAGACCAGAAAGTGTAGAAGTGACTGTAGTCTCAAGTTGCAACTGAAAGCCCAAACAGTGTAAGAAAGGCAGTTAAATATTGGCTGATTGCCTCCTCTCTCCTCCAAAAACCAACAAATGCAAGTTCTTCAGTGCAAACTACACAAATTCTTAGTTATAAATCTCTTTTTATGTCTTAGCTTAATGACTTCATGAATATGTGATGACACTAGCTTCTCACTCACTCTTAGCGTGAGAAGCAAATCAAGCTTTGCCCCTAGCTCAACTTAACCGAAACCAGGAATTTTTACCCTGAGGTAGCTTAAGACTGACTACAGTTATGCTACAGTCATTTGATCTCTCCGCTGCATCATAAAATTCAAGGACCTGCATTGTATCATGAGAGCTGTAGTTCAGTGAAAGAATAGGTGTAGTGGGAGAATACGCGTAACCAGCTCCATGGATGCATACAGTCAGGTGGTATTGGACTGTCTGAACAAGAAAGGTTTGCTATGTTATATCAGAGAAAAAACTGAAATACTTGTCAAAGGTTAATTTTGTGAAAACCGCTTTTTTCTGTTAAATCTTTTCATCAATAAATCTGGACTGCTCTAGATATGACTATCTTATTTTGTGTTAAGTATGTTATCACAGTTAGAATGAAGAAGATTGTCAGTTCATTTTTGTAATTTCAAACAAATTGAAATATTTTTGTGCTGGCAAACCAGATTTCCTAGTCAAATTATTACTCAAAATCATGGATGCATTAAACCCCCTTTAAAACAATTTGGGGAGAGGGGCAGCCTGTTTGTGAAAAAAATAACCGCGCAAAAAGATGCATTTTTGTTAGTATCTATTTGCAGGAACTGTTTATACTTCTTTTTTCTTTCAAAAATTATTTTTAAATAAAGTAAAAATTCTTGAAATTGACACTTCTATAGAATATGTTCACAAATTTTTTTATCATTTAGAAACAATGTAAGTTTTGAAAGTAGGCTGTGTAATGGGAAGAGTGGGGAGATGTTAATAATATCTGTTTTGCCAGCAGTAGTGAGGAAATAAGCCAAGCCCAAGGATTTCAAGTGCAAGTGGAAAAAAGATCCACCCCCCCTTCACATTCTACTGTTTATTAGATAAAATAGCATCATATAAATATATATTTAACCGCTTGTCTGAAGTGACATAACATTGAACTAACTGCCTGTTAATTGGTTATTATGAAATTTTGAATATATTTGTTATAGAAAGAATATAGTAAGATCTCAAATACATAAATCTTAAGTTTCTGTAAGATTGTCTTTTATGTGTATCTCACTTTACTGATATGCAACAATATTATGGTGACAATATTTGTGGCACATGGCATACAGTCTGTTGTTAGAACAGACCTATTTATTTTCATGGTAAGGTCAATTTAGGCACAATGGACACCCTACCTAGCAAGTTCAGTTTAATTGAGCCATAAGAATATAATTTTTATAACTCTATAGTGAATTTTAGCTGGGCAGAACTGATTAAAAAAATCATAGTATTATTCAGTAGAGAAAAAAAGAAATGTTCAAAAAAAACTTAAAGCATCTTTCATTCTCTTATTTGTTCAAAAAAGCCTTTTCATCTTGGTGAATGCTTATATCCTGCCAACTTTTTATTTGATCAAAATGATACACTGTAAGAAACTAAGATAAATTTCACAGAAGTAAGAACTGTGAATACCAATAAGAATTTCCTCCCAATGCAGAGTTAACAAGATTTCACCAAAAGTGAAAGTTTTTCATCTTTTCCAAAACTGAAGCCTGTCAACTCCTTGCACTTCCATGTTTGAATACTGGAAGTGAGTTTGCTGTTTAGCTGCTGGATACTGGTTTATCCTTCAAAATTCTTTGAAGATGCCTTTTGGGAAAGGATTTTAATCAAAGGTTCATTGCCCTGAGTTTAAGAACAAATCAAATAGTCTATTATAAAGCTATATGGAAGAAAGGAAAATACAATACCAGACTGGGAGAGAAATAAAAGAGAAAGGACTTAGTAGAAACCAGAGTTGCATGATCTGGAATTTACATTATAAATATCAAAGACTCGGTCCTTTCCTACCTCTAACAAAAAATGTCCACATGCAGATTCAGTGCAGAGTAGCAGAGCAGTGTACCATAAAGCCATACATATCCTAACTGCAGACGGTAGAGGTGAGGTCCTAGGTGGAATGAGGCTTTTCACTGTTCAGCAGCAAACACCTTAATTGGAGAGTGAGGATGAGATGAAGAGATCCTTACTATTCTCTTTAATGACTCAAATATTTATGTTATTGTTGCTAGGCCAAGTTTACATGCAGAGGGACTGGGCCATAGTTATTTTCTCTGACCTGGTAGTGCATGTGGCAGAATGTGGCCTGGGTGGTTGCGTTCCCAGAAGTGTCCTGTCTGCTCCTATGGGCAGTAATGCCACCCCTCAGCCCAGCCCAAGGAAGCAATGGAAATCCAGCAGCCTGCAGGGGGAGGCACAGCCTGTCCACCTGTGCTGGCGTGGTTGTTCTGCCCAGGTCGTGTTGGCAGAGAAACTAAGGATGCATCTTCTCTCTGCCTCTTGTCTTCCTTATACTTTCATCCCCCATCAGGGTAGAAAGCAGGGTCTTGTCCAACCGACCTCTGTCCCTGGGGATAATAAGCCTCCTTTTTTTCTCTCCAAACTCTGTTGAGCCCTATATAGCCACCACAGGTTGTTACCAAAGCTGCTTGATATGAGTTGAACTAGGTGCAACTTACTTATAGTCACTATTATCATGCACTCAAAGTAAAACATCTGCTTAATTAATTGAATAGTTAACTGAGAATTAGCTAATTGTGCATAGGTGTGTTTTCAACCTACAGAAGACACGTGGCTAATTAGTTATATCTATACCACTGGTTTTATGTTTTCTGAATGAAATATAATTAAAAGAGGGTTTTGATCAGTTGTTTGGTTTCAGCTTCCAAGAAAAACACTCTTCCCCTGGCTTACAACGTCACGCATTGTTCTTGCATTTCACTAATTAAGCATTTAACTGTTATTGGTTTTATTCTTTTCCAAACCGTACTTCTGTAAAATTGTCATTACTGGATATGGTTCTTTTTCATGGAAGTTAGTGAAAACTGCATGAAGCAAGTTTTTATTTTTACCTTATTTTGCCACTTTTCCACACATCTTTATAAATAGTTAACAATAACAGAATTTTTTCTTCCTAAATACCTTTTACACACATGCCAGAGTAGCACCTTTGTGTCCATACACTTGCCTACTTTTTTGCTAAAATAGGAACAAGTCTTGCTTTTTAATAAGGTTTCTGCATGCTGTGTTAGGGTGTCTAATGGGAAGTTGTCAGATTTTCTAGTTTCTTGGTCATGGACCAATGGCATCAAACCAGGAATCCAGGTACTCAAATGTGCTTTCTATCTCCTCTCTTCATATGTGGACATCCCAGGTTTTGGGAATATTCACAAGCAATGTTCTTGCTGAAAGTACAGTTCAGAGCCTATTTACATTAGTTTTGAAGCTTAAATTTTAATTTGAAAAAGCCTGTTCTCGTTGTAATTGTTATAAATGTAACATCAGTTTAAATGATTGATAATTGACAGACTTTGGCCAGTTGTTTTTATCCACTATTGTTGTTATACTGTTCCACGATGTCTCAGCAGATTTGCAGGGCTTCTCTTTGTGAGATGACAGTCCCATCATCACCAAACATTTGATGTCATAGGCATTTTATGATGGAAAGGATAACTTGTTCTGGGTTAGGAAATGGAAACGTATTTCATTTGTTCTTGTCAACTGTCTCATTATTCCCCATTCATCAGAGCAGGTATTTAATTCTGAGAAATAGCTCAGCAGGTTTTCATCCCTTTCATGCCTCTTATAGAAACACTTTTCTCTGATCAAGTATGTGCATTTTAGTTTAAGTGTCAATCTGTTGTAGTGCTTTCCCATGAATCTGTTTGTGAAGAGTCTTGTTTTTCTCCTAACTGTCACCATATATTAACTAAGACAACCCATTTCTAACAAATAAATGGGGGTGGGGGTAGGGGGGACACAGGGCCTGGGGCAGCAAATACTGAACATTATCTGTACCAATGTGTGATTTTTCTGCCATAATATATACTGGTTTGTATGCACTAGTAATGTCTTTTGACTCTCTAGGATACCTATGAGAAGGTCTCTTCTCAATACCTGTGGTTGCAAAATTCTTGTAACTTCTAGATCTTCTCTTCATCTAGTGTAAGAATGAGGAAAAGGGATTTTTCTTGAGCTTCTTCATCAGTTTATACTGTTTTCTGATTTGCTGGCCAGCATTTCAAAACAAAGAACTACTCCATCTTGTGCTCATGGATTGGACCAGCACGAAGGTGTCTTAGGACTGAAGAAATATAAAGAAAGGCTCAGGATGCCTCTTCATGTATTCTTATTACCTTAGTTGTACTCAAAGGCTTGTATCGAACTGTAGGAATGAGCCATAATTTTTGCAGTGGTGTTTATTGTGTAATAAAATACCAAAGAGGGGGACAATTTAAGCTGTTATCTTCAAGGTGTGACTGGTTTTTTGCTTATGCTGCAGTAAATCAGGAATGTTGCCAGGGACATGAATGACATTATGTTGGTGCATAACTACTATGAAAAGGGAAAATGTACAGAAAATTTGAATAGTATCATTGCTACAAATATAAGATACTTATTCATTTTGCTTATTTAAATGTTCAAAAAAATGCAAGATGCAAAAGAAAACCTTCATAACTATACAAGAAAGAGAAGTTAATTTGTTGTTAAGACATTGGTCCTCAGCTGTTGCAAGTCATCCTTGCTCATGAAAAAAAAAAACAAATTCTGCTGACCTAGACAAGATGAAAACCTTTCCCTATAACTCATGTCCACAGATGACTGTAGCATAAACAGGACCCCTACTTTTGAGCATTTCTTCAGTGGCCCGTGTAATTATGCAGAGCCTTTTTGACTGAAGTTAATCTTTATTCTGATAGTCATGGATCTCTGTTGGATTTTTACATAGTAATGTAGATACATTTTATATGATAAAATACCTGTATATTTGCTTTGGACTTAAAAGTCATCTTCATTAAAGAGATTTCTTTTTCTTATGTTTTTACATTTATGTGATTAGACAAAAAAAAAAAAAAAAAAAGATAATATCATTGCAGCTGTGGAAATGGTTTAATAAAACCTTCTCAGTACCATCACATAGCATGAAATTGTCCCAACACATATACAGTTGCCGCATAGGTTAATACTTAGAGAATGGGTCCATACCATTACACTGCCAGTAAAGCAATATTTAGCCTCAACAGTAGGGGAGTGATGATGCCCTTATCTCCCTGAAAACAGCCCTTAGTCAGTAGGAGCTCTAAAGCCAAACGCTGTGAGTTGCTGCTTGAAAGCATTTTTTGCCCAGAAGTGATAGACAGGAGTAGCTTTGAAGCCTGTTTTTGCTGACCTCAGAGGAGTAAATTACTTTACTCTTAGAGGAAGTATGACCAACCCTCTGACTGTTTGCACAGCATTTACAGTTTTCACCTGCCTGGGGAAGAATCATTGAAATCTGACAATTATTGTGGCATCTCTCATCCAGCAGCCAAGCACTGTTCTTCAACAATGATGCTAGACTGTATGTACAATTTTAGTACATACTGTTTGAAGTTTGTTGTTTCTTGAAGTGGCCACTGAAGCCGTTAATGCATCAAGAGAATTTTTTCTGGGAGAAAATTATTCAGAATTAGTTCATAGCATTTTATTTGAAACGGAAATATTTATATGTATTTCACTTACGCAAATGTACTTATAAGAATGAAGTTTTTCCAGATAGTTACAGGTGGGGTTTTTTTTGTCTGGAGTTTTGTTAACAGAAACCGAATACAAAACTCATGGGTATGAATATATCAATCATTCCCCAAATATATAATACAAAAATGTTAACAGGATTTTTAAACCTACAAAGTGAATAAGCAAACAAAAAAGTATTATGCAGATCAAAATGAAATATATGATTGTAGATAAGATGTACATGTTAAGACAAACCATGTTATAAAATGATCATTTCAGCATGAAGAGTTTCATATATTATCATACATTACTTTTGGATGCATTGTTGTAATACAGATGTTATTCCATTGTGAAATCTCTTCTGAACTGTATAGCTAAAATATATCAAGATCTGCCAGATCATAGAATCATAGAATCATAGAACACCAGGTTGGAAGGGACCTCAAGGATCATCTGGTCCAACCTTTCTAGGCAAGAGCACAGTCTAGACGAGATGGCCTAGCACCCTGTCCAGCTGAGTCTTAAAAGTATCCAGCGTAGCGGAGTCAACCACTTCCCTGGGGAGATTATTCCAATAGTTGACTGTTCTCATTGTGAAAAATTTCCCTCTCATGTCCAATCAGAATCTCCCTAAGAGTAACTTGTACCCATTACCCCTTGTCCTCTCCATGTGACTCCTAGTAAAGAGGGAGTCTCCATCTTCTTGGTAACTTACCTTCAAGTACTGATACATGGTGATCCTGAATATGTACATTGTATGTCTTGTAAATTATATATTCAGTTCTAAATAGCTGTAAACTTGAATCCAACTCACATCCAGGTGTTTTTTCCTCACAGAAGTATGTGTTAGATCAAAAATATCATTTAGTGAAAACTGGAGTTAAACAGGAAGCCATGTTATCTATCATATTTTTTACATATTTTTATCAGACTTCACAGATGTAAAATGTATGTCCAGGTGCAGCATATTGTAAATCTCCTTACACCTTCTGTGTCAGACATTTGTCTTTTATAAGTAGCCCAATGTACATTATATTCCTGTTAAAATCTTTTCTCACTTCTTTTCCATGTAACATTGTTTTCATTTCTCATCTATCATAACTGCATTTATACCCTATTATTCAAATGTCTATGATATGCAAATAGTTGGTGACAATTAGGTCCAGTATTCCTGATTATGTGACAGACCAAAATGAGTGCCAGATCCCAATCTCTTATAGATCAGCATAGCTCTGCTAAAGAGACCTCCAAGTGGACATAATACATCAGAAATTTTTATTTCACCAGAGTTAGGTGCCCTTTATATATTATTCTGTACTTGTACTATCTGTTATCATAAATGCAAAGGTTAATAGTTACCATTTTAATGTGCTAAAAATATTTTTCATTTGAAACTTGTTCTAGTAATCCTAAAGTTTCCTTTGCTTAGCAGACAGATTTATGTTTTGTTTGTTTTGTATGCTAAACTGTGAATTAAATTTTCTATGTTGGCATTATGGCTATATGCAAAATGATATCGCTGGTATTTGCTGTGCACTAGCGTCTGTGGAAAGTGTAATAGACACATTTACTGCCACATGATAGCTGGAAGCCTCTTTCCTAAGGACAAGCACTTCAGGCACAAAGACAAAAAAAACCATTTTCTGATCCGGATTGTCACAATGAAAGAATTATGTTTATCGCAATATTGCATCATTGGACTGAAATGCAGATGCTTTGACAAGAGTTTTCTATAAGATGATAAGCAATTCAGGTCCTTCATATTCACTATGACCATCGGTACACTGAAAAATGAAGTGAAGGAGCAAGAAGAAAGTCTACCTAGCAGTCCACATTCAATAATATTAATGAGCATTGTTAAGTTGAAAAACTTCATAACTTCAAGTGCTAATTTAGTAAAAGATATTTGTGGTTGGTTTTTTTGCTTGCTCATTTTTAATAGGAGAAGAATCCCTGCATGGATTTTGATACACAACTTAGAGATATAAATTATTATAAGCGATAGCAGTGTCCTGATTAAAATGTTGCCTTGTTTGCTTATGATCCTCTTGATGCATGGAATAGGACTGTGATTTGACAAAACAATAAATCCAGTCTGAAAGTGCCTGCTGTTTAATAAGGAATGCCATGGCTATGTGATTCAGAATGCTGAACTGACATAAACTCATCAAAACAGTTCAAATTTGTTTAAAATATTTTGATAGGTAGCTTTGTGAAGGCAAACTTTATGCCAAATTAGATATCAGTTGAACTTTATTTCAGATCAGGTATTGTATGTTCTCACTTATTCCACATAAACAACCTCATGTTCTGAGGCCTGACCTAGATTCAGTCTGTGTGATCGAGTGATGTGTCTGTGCCTCACTGGTATTAGGAACCATGACTCAAATCTCCATTTTGAATTTTTCTTCTCTCTGATGCAGTTCTGGGGCTCAGGTCAGTGTTCAAAGACTAGATCGCCCTCAGGGGTGCAAGAGATGACACACACATTTGGGGACAAAAAGTAATTGGTTCCTGCCTCTGAACCAGTCTAACATTTAAATTGCTGTAAATCAGTCCATCTGCCTTTCAAATGTAGATTACTACTTCCTCAATATTGTAGGGGGTATATGTTTCCTTAGGCCTCTGGAAGGTATAAGTCCCTAAGTAGAAGTCAGCACTGATACTGGTACGATTATAACAGTTCATGCAAGCTGAAGGTGTGACTCCTGGGAAAGCAGATAAGTTCCCTGAATTCTCACCAGCTATGAGTATAGTGTTGGTACAGGAAGTACTTTAAATATTGCAAAAAAGCTCTCTGTCCTTCTCAAGACCATGTGTCAAGGCGAAGGCTTCACAAAAAACTGTGAGTAGTTCCAGATGCCTGTGCCTATGATTTTTATACAGACCATGCCCATGAAAAACTGAACATTTAAAAATTTTTGTATGTTTTTTTATAGTCGATTTCTGTGATAATATTTTTCTTTCCTCAGTCCTTTTCTCAGTTCTCATAGCTTATGCCGTCAAGTGGGATCATTAAACTGGCACAGATAATACAACAGTTTCTTCCTCCTGGAAGAGAGTGGTAGATAGGTCCCATGGAAATTATTGAGAATAGCTTGTTTAACTCTGAAATTAGGATTTTTTCCCACTGACAAACAGGGTGATTTGGAGAAATATTATACATAAACATCATTGTAGTTTTATGTACATGATTGGGATAAAGGGTGTTAGTCATTAAACATTACTAATGTCTGATTCTGAAATCAATCAAATAACTATGTTTTAATGTTTTATGATGATTTCTCAATAAATGTTTAGTTTTAATTGTTTTACTGTTACATTTTTACTACTAACATTTGTTTCACTAACATGAAATTTCAATTTCATCATTTAACTTGAAAATCTGAGTCAATTCAAGAAGCCAGAAGTAGACAGAAAATAGCTGAGATACCTCAGGATAGGAGGGAAGGGGAGGTGGGAGTGGGAGGGTGTTTTCTGAGAATTTTTTTCTGGAAAGAGAACTTTTCAAAAAGTCTATAATCTATATTATAGTGGGTCCCTCCCACCAAAGAAGCTGTGTGGCAGGATTTAAGCTTATTTTTAATAATGGCTGTATTTTCACGAATGGATAATTTCATTTTGGATTTGAGCTTAAGCATCATAGAGAAAGAGGAAATGTATTAAACTCTTTTTTCTTTTGATTACCAATAGCTTAGAAACAGTTCATTATATCTACAGCTTATCTTACAGCTACTAACAATGAACACCTTTACGTTTTGATCAAACTGTAGCAGGGCTATATACTCTATCATATATTTGACCTAGAGGAAGGAGTGTGTTTAACATCACAGACTTTTGTAATCCTATTGAAAATAGAGAGGGAAGAAGAAGGTGAAGTTGTATTTTATAATGACTGAAAAATATGAAACATTTTGTTCTCTGCCCTGAAATGTTAATAAAAGCACTGTAGTGACAATATCATATAGCCTTTTCCAGGATGGAAGGAACAGAAATGTATGTTCTGCCTTCTGGCGAGAACAATGGTTATGCATTTTATCTGTCAAATCTATCTGTATATGTAATGCTTCTAGAAACATAGTATCTGTGTACTAAAATATGTGAAACTTAACAATTCTACAAACCAAAGTCATGATGAAAATAGAAAACATGTTCTGAATTATATGTGTAGTTTCTAGGAAAAGGAAGAACATCAGAAGTGTTCATTTTATATATATTATCTAACTATTAAGTAGTTTTTTACATGTATGTATAGTGTAGATGGTGCCCAAAGAAGAAATTAGCTTTTTAAAGACACTATTCAATAGCTCATTTTTGACAGAAGGTTTTGCTTATTAAAAACTATTACTGGATTTCTTCCAGTAAATTAAAAGTTTAAATACAAATCTTCCAAATTGGGAAACCTTACTTTTTTGTCTTTATGTTATGAGAGAGCAGCCACAAACAATACCACATTTTCAAATATTTTGAGAAGTACAATCAGTATAATCCAATAATTTAATACACTATCAACAGTTAGAAATTAAAATCTGTTTCTAAAATGTTTTATTTTAGAGAAAAAAAACTAGACAAAGAGTGTATTCTATAGGTATCATTCAATTGGTTGACTCAAATTTACATTTACTCATTTTGCAAATAAAATTAATGTAATAGATTATAAGAAATTTTACTCAAAGCTGTTTTTTAACTTTGAAAACTGCTTGTCTTTTGTGTAATATAGATCTGCTCATAAACTTATTTTCTCACAGTACATGCATAAACTAACTCAATTCTACATCTGTGTTTGGCTAGACTTGTGTTTGTATCACTTCATTTTCTTATTTGTTGAAATAAGACAGACCACTTAGGAGTGGCCTTTTACTTGACATTTCCACACTTCCATTAAATTCACATTCTTTATCTTGCATTTCTTCTAGCAACAACAATCAAAACCAATTTTGGACCTCTGTATGGATGGACATATTTCATCTTTGTTAGTATATTTTCTGGTGATAACCACTTTGTTATTTTCAGGATTGCATTGAACATGCCAAGGAGATTAAGCACTATTATCAGACAAGAGGAACTGTGTCTGTGAACAAATTACCTTATCAGTAGTAATTCTTAAAGGATTAGCTCATGCACATAGATTTCAGTGAACATCTGGATCATTAATCAGCTTTGTCTTAAATATTTTAATTATTTTAATTTCCAATTTAAATTTCCTAGCAAAAGTAGAAAAAGTCATACAGACTTCCAACATATGTCCTCACTATCATTTGAGACATGTGATCCACTGATCTATTCTGAAATTTCCTGGTAGTATAAATGTAATAGATGATAGAATTATAATTCCGTTCACTGTATTAGCAAAGGTCATCACTGCGTGCAATAAAATTCAGGCAAAGACAATAGCAAAAAAACCCTGTCACAGCACATTCAGCTCTTTATAAGAGAAATAGAAAATACTGTAATGAAAGACTCAGATGAAAGGGGGGATGAATGTGGGAATAGTGATACACATTTGTGTGCAAATTTTATCTTAATGTTTAGCCTTTTCTTCATATCAAGTATACTTTTTTGTTGCTCACACTGAATATCCATACAAGAAATAGTGTGTTTTACTTTATTTGCATTTCTGTCATTCTAAAAATAATGAGCCTACAGTGAGATCATTTAATATACCCATAAATGCCATAAAATCATAACCTATCATCAACATCTATGTGGTTTCAGACAAAAATATAGAGTAAATATGATTAGAACAGTGGGTTTTATGACATAGTCTTATTATATTGCTAAAATGGCTGAAACAACTGCTTGGAACAGAGGCACCTAGATTTTACCCAAAGGAGAGGCATTCGCTGTTAGACCAAGAGACAGGAGTTATTTCCATGAAAAGGAGCAAATGAGCTGAACACCTTCACATAGGTCAAGAAGCATGCTAGGTTTCACTGTCACATGCACAGTATGTAGCTATGGACTACAATTAGAGGGCTCTAGGAGCTGTATTTATCGTCATTATTGCCATCAAATGCCAAAAAAGTACATGTCACTGCAAGAAAATGTGTTTCTTGCCCTAAGGAGACTTCGGTTTTTCTGTATATGGAAAAAGGCCAGTATTAGGTCAGACCTGAGATATGCTTACTTTGGGTGGAAATTCCATATTTTTGGTGGGAATAAGAAGGAGTGACCTCTACCAGAAGTTGTTGTGTACAAGTGGACTTTTCTACAGATTTCAGATGTTAGGATAAGTCAATGGAGGACAGAAACGAAATTAGAGGAACATTTGAAAATGCAGGATCAAGATAACTTCTTAGTCTGTAATTTATTGTATTACTTCTGCTAGCTATGGGATAGATTATTTATTCTCATATTTAAAAGAGTTATATCTTTCTCAGGGAGTTT
>WAAD01005967.1:41757-53280 GCA_013389945.1 Fregata magnificens
CTCAAATTTTTTCTGTAACTGTACACAAACACAACTACTTACAAACCACAAATTAAATCTATTACAGAGCAGTAGAAATACTATAGTGCAGCAACTTCTGCAACTTTACTTTGATTCAGTATTAATCATTATTAATCAGACATTCATAAACTTGATTGGATTGGTCTACCTAGGATGCTGAAAAAAAATTGTGCTGATGACTGCATACAAATCATTTTCCTGTCTGCCCAAGTGCTGAACACCTTCCCAATCAAAAGCAACAACTTCAAAAGAATGCTTTAGCACAAGGGTAACGTATTTGATAAGAGAAGTTGAGTTGTACTCACAAAAGTGTTGTGACAGAGGAACAGAGTTATTAGCTTTACTGCGCTAACAAAACTTCATCCAGACCGTTCAGCTAACTGAAAGAAGAGTATCTATTGAGATGGGCTGTATTTCATGTTTGTATGTATTTTTACTATTTGGAACAACTTTCCAATGTGTATATTTATACTTCTCTTCTTCTCTTTGACACTGTGATGATCTCAAGTGCAACACAAATTCCCATTTCCTTGCAGAAATTGTTTACTACGCATTTTTACATGAAAGTAGGCATTTCTTAGAGCAGACTTATCATAGTTCTGCATGTAGTCCTGACAGTGAGAAAACTGCTATTTCCTTAGCAATATTAAACCTACAGTGGTGGATTCCTTTTCCATAATTTTAGCATAATGGCAGGATGGAGGCATTAATTTTCTGGTGAAACTTTTAGAAGTTTAAAATATTCCTTCTTCTATAGGTTGTGAGTCTAAATCCAAATGCCAGTGCATGTTGTGGTTTAAATTCAGAAAAACAGAGCATAAGAAGAATAATTTTCATTTCTTAGCATGATATTCCTTCTTTTAATTGTTGTGAAGTTGTCACGAGTTGTTAAACAGGTGTTTTGTTGCATTCCCACACCGCTAAGTTTTAGCATTTTGTTTGTATGTGTGGCCATACAGTGCTCCTGGTTCAGTGCTATTCTCAGAAAAAATATGTAGGGGGGAAAAACATCTATGCTACCATTCATGACTTTCCATTATGCAACTCATTCTAATTGTTCTTCTTGCTTGTTTAATAATACAGTAAAAAATGGATATTATGATGCTGTCAATCTGTACTTTTACACAATATCTGATATCATACAGGCAAATTATCACCCATTATTAATATTATGGCTTTAAATGTCCTCCTTATTAAATACATTCTCTGACTTTTTAACTTCTTTCTGGAAGTATTCATCATGGATAAATCCGCATATGTCTGGGTGAGAGAATGCAACCTAGAAACATAAACACATTTCAAAGTGGAATACCACGCTATGTGACAAAAAAGAACATTTTCTAGGGCCATGTATTTTTTTATGGGCCCAGCTAAACATGGTATGGCTTCAGAGCCGGGGAATTAAGATCCGATGTTCAATACAATACACAACAGGAGGACCTGAAAGTGCCCTTGACGTAAGCAGGAGTTGGGGCACAGAATGTGCTGTCTTTAAAAATAATCCTACAACAAGAAACCATACTCTAATGCAATTTCAGTTTGTGTGAGTTAGGTTTGGTAAATTTAACACCACCAAAAGTGGTGGTTCAGTATGGCAGGAACACAGAAATAAAGGACGCCCAAGCCCTTTGTCTTTCATAGTGCCATGTTATGACGAGGCAGTGACCAGCTTCTTGAAAATTACTGAATGAGTAATGGCAAATATTCTTTTTGCATGGTCACAAGTCTTTGAGCGTCTTCACCATTTACCTTGTTAGGAAAATGGCAGCTTGGATTGTAGCTCACTGAAAACAGTATGCTGTCTCTCCCTGAACTAGGAGAGATTGCAGGCAAAGAGTAAGGGATTCCCTTTTTTGCACATTTTTGTATCAAGGGAATCTCCTTTAAATAGGATCCTTGGGCAGCCACCAGCTGCAACAATGTACAACAACAGCATAGATTTAGCACAGACATGTACAACTTTTTTCAGGCTGTACTTTTTTCCCCCTACCAAATTCCCAGAATTATCCCAGATGTGTCATTCTCCCTAGCCTGTTCCTCATGGGAGGGTAGCGTTCAGTCCAGCTGATACTGTTGTTATAAAAGCAAGCTTCTGCACCTACGTTAGTAATCTGAGCGTGTAGTATCTGAGTGAATAAAAGGTGTTCCCTTCCATTCAGTGGGTTGTGTGAAATACAGGTAGTTTTTCTCCTCTGTTTTTAAAGTGACTATTCCCACAAAAACCATCAGTCTGATATATATCTGCAATAGCTGTTGTATGTGCTGGAAGTCTGAGCAAATAAATGAAAAGTTTGAAAAGAGTTTGAAATTTCAGTTCAGGGACTGAAAGATTATTGTTAGAAGTCTTCCTGCATTTAAAGAGAGATGACCTTTAATAGTAGATGTATTCTGTATTCTTTATTAACATTTCTTTGAGCTTTTCCCAGCTCATAGGCAGGAAACTGGGGAAAATTTAAAGGATTCCTATATCAGCACACAACTGTTTGATAGTTTTTATACTTCACTTCGGAATGTATTATTTAATTCCTTGCACACTTATGACTTGTATGATGTATCTAGGAAGGAGTGCAAAATTCTGACCCTAAATCTTGTCTTATGCTCTGGCTACAATATAAGTAGCAGGTTACACTACAATACATATACACCTACAGTTGTATATGTAATATAACTGCAATTATTGTTCTATTTACTGCATATGAGATGAGTTCAGAGACTGGCCTGCACCTCCAGCATTGAATAACCATGACAAGGCTGCCAAGACCTGCCTATACGGCTGATCAGTCAAAGCCAATCATCTTGTTGATAGCTTATCTATGAAACTCCATGTGGGTTGTCTGTATGCTTCTCTGGTATTAAAATAGAAACAAGCAGCTTTTTTTTTTTTTTTTTTAAGAATGGCAATAAATATATTTGCTGAGTCTCAAAACAGTGTTGACACTTTTCTTGCAAACTAAGCTTTTAAAGAAGTACATTTTCAAGTATTTCTAAAGTGAAAACATTCTTCACTTCAGAATTTGGTCAAGTACATTTAACAATGATCAGAAACATATGTACATCTTCCCATTTTTGAGCTGTGACTCATTGAGCTTCAGAGTCATATTAGGCAGAAATCTTTTGCAAGACTGAAGAAATCGACCAGAATAAATCAACCAGGGATAAAAGAAAAAGTTCTTCAAATTTTAGCTGTTTCACGTGGAAGAATGACAATGTCTCCTCACTCTTTGATAAGTAAAGGATATTTTTTTATTGCATTTAAGCTTTCTGGCTTGCTTTGTTTTACCCAATAGTTTGCTTTCTTTGGCTCTGGAGCCCATGGCACTAGGTACATGGAACAGACAGAGGTGAACTCCCGTGTTAGCCTAAATGTGTCACCAAATTGAAACTGTTCTCAAGTGGGTTCATTAGTGTGTGGAAATTTAAATTTTTTTCTTTCCTACATTACGTATTTCCAAAACCATAGTTTGGCTGCAATCACAGGATTGACAGCGAGGAACCTTGAGCAGGAGAGAGAAGACCTTTGTTGGCAGCTTGCATTGAGACTCAAATGACAGGTCACTTCCCTCTCTCCTTCCTCCTTTCTGTCAGTAGTGTGGTTATATACATACAGAACAAATCTTGCAGCTATCACATGTAGGTGTCAATGCTTGGGCCCTTAGAAAACGTGTATTCAGCCCCTGGGTGGATTAATACCAGAAGTCTTTGGTTAATTCTCTGTCACCTTCCACTCTTTTCCAAAAGGACTTTAACAGAACTAATAGGTTCCACAAAGCATCGGTCAAAAACTGCAGCTGAAAGGAGAAAACGCAGCATGTCTTTAAAATGCACTTATGACTCTATATACATAAAGGATACACAACTGTACACGTACCCAGCCACAAATATTTTTGCAGAAGGGAATAAGTAACTTTCATGGATCATGCATTAGATCTGCGGTTGGAAATGAGACTTCAGAACTAGATTTCATGAACTAATTTCTTCTTGTGACTCATATGGATTGTGAGATTTGTTCCTTGGTCTTTGTCAATGACAATCGAATAACAGGCTACCTCCTGGATCTACAAGAACCACTTACTCTTTCTTCTTCCTTACTCTTTCTTCTGGACAAAATATCAGGTATAGTTATTCTTACTGAAACAGGGTAGAGTGCATCAAACTGCAGGAGTTTTATTCCTACAAAACTCCAGCAATTTCTTCAATGTTGCAAAAGATTTTCACCTAATACAGTTCTGCAGCTGAATGAATCACAGCTCAAAGCCAGGTGGCATATGTCTTGTGACTATACGCTCTCATAAATACAGTACAGAAAAAGCCTAAATGGAAACACATCTTTTTGAAACCATCTGTTCTTACAGATATCTGCAACAATAAAGAAAATAAAGGCTTTAAATGCTGCTATGCTGTTTTAAACTTTAAAGGCATTTCCGATTGGTCTCTCCTTTTATTCTAAGAAGCTCCATTTGTTTCACTTGGAAATAACTTAGCCTGCCATGTTTGTTGCTGTTCTGTTTATGAGTTTTGGAGAATCTGACTATAGCTGGCTTACCTACAGATGAATATTTATAAAACTGAACCTTTTTGATGCTGGGAAGTGCTGGGTTGCCCTCTGGTGAATGTAGCTTGTCTTTGTTTATTTTATAATAGCTTACAGGGTCAAATCATTCCCTTAGTGGCTTGTTTGTTTATTTGAGGGAAGTTATGTGTGATTCATTCAAAGACAGTACTGCAGCGGCTCAGCCACAAAGCTGATGATCTTTAACAGCTGCTTATTTATTTAATTGCATCACATTTTTCTTATGATATTTTGACTGTAAAAATGCTCAGTTGGAACAATATTCCTAAACTTGTGTATTTAGATCATAGTCCTTAATTGGTGCAGTCTATATAATGTTAACACTGATAAAAAAAGATAAGTTTCTTCCTGGGGTTGAATCCCTTGTTCTGTCAGAGTTGTAGTCTTTTGTCTGTTGCAGCAAGTGAGTGCTGCAAAAAGAGTACTATTACACTTTCATATCCAACAAATCTTCTCATGACTGAAATCTAGTTTATAAGATTACAATATCTTTGCTAATTCTGTGGTCAATATTTTAACTCTGTTTACAGAATTTCTGTAGTACCTTGCAGTGGTATTTGAAGAGAGAGATTTCTTCTAAAGTGAAATAGATATGACAACTCTCAGAATTCAAGATATAAACCTATATATGAAACTGAAATGCAGTGGTATGAACTGTCCCATTCCTGAAGGACTAACAAAGAGCAGAAGTGACATAGGCAGAAACAGCAAATAGAGCTACAATTTCTAACCTAGAAGGTCAATGTTAATCCATGGACACATCTGGTTTATCTGAAATAGTTAAACCTATGTGCCACATACTTGGCAAGCAATTCTGCTTAGACATCAGATTTTGGGGGTGGGGAGAAATGGCATAGGCATCATACCTAATTATGTGACTGGCAGGTTTTGTCTGTATATAACTACCTGACAGAATAAATTTTCAGGAAGTGCATTCGCTCTGTTTTTCCGTCATGCCTCATTTTCAGCAGAGCGACAGAGCAGGGGACGGCCGCTCTTGACCACCCTGGAAAAGGTGTCAGCCCCTGAACGGCAAAGCATAATTGCCCTCTTACTCAGGGCCAGAGGCATGGGCTGGAAGAAAGATCTTTCTGCCTGAGTGTCTTCTCGCAGCGAAGTCAGAAACAAAATGTCACACCAATTATCCGAGCAGTGGACAGTGTAAGGAAAACTGGCTGCTTTGTGAAGCTGCAGCCGGAGTCCCAATTACTGAATTAGGCTGAGGGGGTTTTTATAGTGTTGGCCCCTCACTTGGCTTTCACGCTACACGTGACAGACCCCAGCATGTGTGGAATAATCAGGTGTGACCACAGCAAAATGCGCTGTGAAATGAGGTTGTGCACCTTCAGGGGAGATGGAGAGGGGCAGGTCCTAAATCAGCCTTTGCTTTCAAAACCCAGAAGTCATTACTATGGCATTTGGGAGCAATCCTGAAGGAGGTGGAATTGCAGGGCTGCAGCTGATACCTGGAACAGTGATGGAGATCGGAGGGATGCCTGGGTGCACAAAAAGCTGCACTCTACTTCAGTGCTGTGTTATTGGTGGAAGAAAAAATAATCCAGCTCATCGAGAACACTTAAACCAGAACAGGGATTTCAGCTAGTTATTTCTCGGCAAAACTCAGTCAGCCAAAAAGTACAACAGAATGAAACATAATACGCTATTGTTTTATCAGGAAATTAAATCTTTTGGGAAAAAAAAGTTTCCACTTTTCAGGTGGTACCAGGTCATTCTCATCCAGATGCTGTATATCTAAATGATGCACTTTTCTGGTGCATGAAAAAAATTTGCATTGTAATACAGTTAATTAGTATTCACAGTTTTCAGCAGGTGTGCTAAGTTCTCGTATGACAGCGGAACGTTCTGCTAAGTGCTGTGACATGACAGCAGATGTGATGAATGGAGCTAAGATATTAAAATCTTTTAAGGAGCAATGGTATTCCAGCTGATAAAGCACCAGTTTAAAAAAATGGATTTATTTAGAGTTTCTAAGACAGGTAAACAGCCAAACGAGTCCAGCAAGACACATTACAGGTGATAAAATGGTTAACGGTGTGTCACAGCTTACTATACTTCCATATATTTCCCTTCATTTCCTTCAATAATATTTAATATATGCTCTATAAAGCACCCTTTTTTATCAAGTCCTCTTTTAAATGTATGGGCACTTGTGGAACACATAATAGAGAAAGAGGTTTTTTTGCCTGAGACATGATGTGGGTGTATGAAATAAATCCAACATAGAAATAAATCCTATGACAAAAAATAGTCAAATAGTAAAAATTAAAAACATTCAAAATCTACTGGAATATTTTTAAGATTCTTGATATTAAATTATACATTTTCTGCAAATCACTCTGTAATGCTTAATGGAAAATGTTTATGTGTGGTATTGCTGATGAAGTTAAAAAACAAGTTATGGAAATATGGAGATAGGGGATGTATGAATCCTTAGGAAATTTCAGTTATATCTGATGACCTCATCAGAAATAGTTTTCCATCATCTATTGCTTGACAATATTTGAATGATTTGGGAATATTTGGGGGGAAAAATGAAAAATAATATTTTTAATTTAAGATCATTATTTCTCCAAATTTTAAAACATCAAATATGTCTCTTTCTTTTTGTCATTTATCATTGACCAATTTTTCAGTTCTTATTCAATTAAGGTGAAAAAAAAGACAAGTGGCATAATGCCAGCTGGCTCTCATTTATCAGAGCAAAAGTATATGTTTGAATTCTGTTGAAGTCTAAGAATTTAAAAGATTTCTCAAAAATAAATGAAGAAATATGTATGCATGACAAAAGGGGTAAAGTTACTCCATTGCATAGAACTGCTGCATATATAAATATTTTGTCATCTAAAATGAACAGTAATGCAAGTTCAAATTATTTGTAAAAAGACTAACTTCTGGAAAAAATTTTTTGGGTTGGTGGTTTTTTTTTTTTTTAAAATACCTTCTTAACTTAGTAAGTAATATTAAATGTTGTATATAGTGGGAGAAATAAGTTAAATAGCAGACTTGAGAGAGACACAGGGAACAAACTGCAAATAAATACTTTACATTAGCCAACAGTATTTGAAAAAATCATCACCAAGTCCCCCTATCTTTTGCATATGCACATTTATTATAATTTAATTTAGAGACAAGTCCTGCTGCAAGAGCTCTGCTTTCTAGTCATTTCTAGTGAGGCAGGAGCTAGATGCAGTAGAAGATACTAATGGGAGGAAAATAAGAAAAGGCTCTGTTTGAAGAGATGTGCTCTGTCTCACTAAAAAAGACTATACTCCATCCCTGTGCCTTGCCTTTGAGCATCAAGGAGTAAAGCAGGTAGCAGAGTGATTGCTGTTACTACAGGGTAATAAAAGGAGTGGTTTAGCCTCTGTATGATGTTCTAGGCAGAAAGATTAGAAACCTGGAAACCTCTCAACCCTACTCCTACTACATCACATGTGGGTTGAGCAAGGGACTAAGATCCTCTTGGTGGTTCGGTATTGCTCATAAATAGAAATTATTCTGACTGATTTCATAGCTTCTAGTTGGTAAGTTAAATATATGTATATACATTAGGTTCTTGTTAGGCAAAAATAGGGCATTAAAAGAACTGAAAAGCATGGATTTTGTGCAAAATCACACAAGTGACTACAGTAGATGTAAAGTCTCTGATCAAAGGGTGATACTCAGTGAACCAAAAATCACATCCTATTTTGAGGAAGGGAGGAAATGCTTTCTTTCAGATACTGCCTCTGTTCTTAAACTTAGCGAAGAATGTTATTTGCCTCCTTTATTTACTTCAAAGTTAAAATACTAAGATAATACTTCCTTTTCCTCTACCCCAGTTCTTCCAAAGGTGCTGTTGTCCAAGCACTTACATGATATTTTTTTCTTTTGCATGACTCAAGCACACAAAAAGAAAAAAGCATGTGCTGTACAGCTTTATCTCTTTTTTTTTTTTCCTTTTCAAAGTGAATTCCTTTGCTTTTGGGGGAAAGGAAATTCAAGATATTGTGACACATCTCTGCTGCTTTTTCAAGGCAATTAATTTTTAAAATGAAGAAGAATAATAGCTAGCAGGTAGAAACAGTAAGACTACATTTTTCAGTGTTCTGCTTGATCCTACTGCTTCCTTATTTTTGCTCTTAACATAACAGTTTAGTAATAATTGGGTGGTTTTGTAATGACCATGACAGTCCAGTTGCCTGAATCGTTGCTACTTAGCCATTCTACCAAAGACTTAAAAATTGGATCTCACCTTGCTCATTGCCTCTACTGAAATCCCTGGGTATCTTCTGAAAAACACATTTATAGGAGCAAAGCATATGGTCTCAAAGCCTTCAGCAGCAGGTCTGGGTGTCTTCTAAAATTCACATAGCTCCCCAGTTATCTTTTAAATTCAGTTCATGATTATTCTCTAATACAAATGGACAGACAGATTCCACGTCCCAGAAAAATTCTTTTTTTAGCATATGATTGTTCTCATGAAGCTCTTTAAAAAGGCTGAAATGTTTGTTTAATTTTGTTTTGCCTTTCAAAGTGAGTTTATGAAGCCAGGGATTGTTAAGCTGAGTATTCACTGGTTGACATTTTGAGCTGGTACATCAGTTTCTGAGCTATTTTAGAGGTTTCCATACCCATTCCTGTATTTCATTAAATATCCATCATAAAGAAACAAAAGTGGAAGTGACTAACTGTTGCCTGGATCCCATTCTCACACTTGTGAAGAAAAATATAAAATCTTAAAAGAATGCAAAGATGTCATCTTGTGAGAGACAAAGGTCTCCAAGGAAGATGTCATAGTCCTTCCTCTGTGCCTTAGTAGTGCTCATGTCTGCAGCTGCAAGATTATATAAAGAAAATTATTTTAACTGCAAAATCTAGCTATGGGAAGTAAATATGGTGATTTTATGATGCAGAATCAGTGTCATGAGTAATCAGGATGGTGCAGTTATCACTGGTGTGAGCTATAACATAAAAGACTTTAGTTCTTGTTCTTTTGATATAAATTATTTATTATTTGTTGTTAATAGCATACCTGTTCTATGAGAATTATCTCATACCTCAGCTTGAGGACTCAGTTAAGAACTCCTCAGTACTGCTTTATTCTGTTTAACAAGCAATGAGTAAAAGTCCTCACAATTACTGTTTTTTAATTATTATTTCTCCAGGGAGGAGGTGGCTATAAAGAGATAAATTCAAAATAACTGGAAAAATCCATTTACATTCTTCTTCATTTTATGAAATTGCTTTGTTAGGTATTTTTAGTTAATTTTTCCCGTTAAGATTGTCCTCAGTATGCTCTTAAAATAGAGGATATATATGTTTAATTTTACTTTGGCTTTATGCTTGCAACCTGGAGCCAGTACCGTATTACAATTTTGCAAGCTGCCATTTTGCCTTAATGTAAAAGTACGTCATCATGCTTCATCAGATACAGTACCTTCAGAGTCATTCCTGCTAAAGTTAAAGTATAACTTCCTTTTAAATCAGAGCTGATTTCCAGCTCTCTAAATTCCCATTTTTGTACTGCTGGAAAACTACTTGTATTCTATCATTTATTTCCCTCCTTTCAGAGCTGTACTAATAAACCTGAAAAGTTACGTGCGAGTTAATAATTTTTGCAGTGTTCATGAAGAAGTAGTACCATGACTCAAGGACACCATCTCATATTGTATTCTTCTACATTATATGCTGCTCCAGTATAATAGGCACTGAGAGTAGAAATAGCACAAAAAGCAGCAAGCCATGGTGGCGGAAGGCAAAGCTGGTTTTAGTCTCTTTTGTGTCGTAGTGTATTCTGAGCAGAAATACACAAAAGGCTGCTCTGAATTTCACCTGTCGCTGTGTGGCTGCCAATAGCTGAAAATGACTGGAGCACTGGGTGGTCTAGCCATATGCAAGAAATTCCCCAGGTTTTGTTCAGAAATTATGAAGTGGGTCCTTTATGTTACTTTTCTTTCCCTTCTACTGCTGATGGCTTCATGCCATCCACCTTGCTCTTAGCTAAACTGCTACCCAACACCAATATCTTTAACATTCAGCCATCCTGTGAGCTTCATCTTTGTTCACCTCATCATCTGTTATCTGTATACTATGACTACAGACACTCATAATGAATTTAACTTTTGCATTACAGCTCTTTTCCAATCAAAGCCAATAGCAAAATTGCTATCAGGAAAATGCCTTGCTTTGATGTAAGACACTCTTTCCTCCAAATGTCTGTATGAAGTATAATTACTTTGTACATGTCATGTTCTGAATATCATTGCTGGTTATTGCCTTGTGCTATGGGCACTTTTTTTCATTTCCTAGCTTGCTTTAGTAACACTTAACTAATAGGCAGTGAGAGAAGGCAGAATGAACATCACTTAAGAGATGATAGTTCTCTACCCCTTTCTGCTTTCAGCAGATCAGTCAATTGATTTGCCAGAATGCACTGGGGTTTGTCAGGATTCTCCTCCCAGCAGCTGGGATTAAGGAAGCTGTTGAAGGGACTGCTGCTGTGCTGCTTTTACAGATCCTGTGATTTGAATGGCCACAAAAGGAATATCAGCAAAAAACCAGCCTCAGTGAGATGAGGAACAGAAAAGGCAAAACACAGGACAGGATATTTACAGGTTTAATAACAAATTTCCACAGAGAAGACACGTGGGTGGTAATTCCAGTGTGTCTTATTATTATCATTGGTTACGATATTCAATTTATTTATTTCTTTGTTTATTTAGGTGGGGGAAGGAAATAAGTGCTTTGGCTTAAGCTGTTTCTTCTGTCATCCATGAGAGTAAAGGAAAAGAGACTTCTCCCATCTACAGGCACAAACAGATCAAGCAGCTTGATACACCTTTTCAAGATTTACCTCTGCTCATTTCCTCTAGGTTTACACAAGTCTGATTCAAATGACACAGCTTGTTCACACTGAATCACAGTGAATT
>WAAD01005968.1:7741-24489 GCA_013389945.1 Fregata magnificens
GAGGCCTGTGAGGGCTGAGGAGGCGGCGGGAGGCCGCCCCCAGGGCTGAAGCGCGGGCCGGAGAGGAGCAAGAAGGGGCCTCGCCCCGGGGAAGGCTCACACCTCATCACGGAGAAGGCGCCGTGCCCGCGCGCTCCGGTGGGCAGNACCCCGCCTCGCGTCCCGCCACAACACCGCCCCCTCACCACCCGCACCCGCCTCTCACCCAATCACAAGGCACTCCACCGCCCTCCATCCAATCACAAGTTCCCCTCTGGCCCAGCCTGATAGCCCCTCCCCTGCCAGCCAATGGGAGGGCGCCCCACCTCAGCGCCTCGTCCGCCTCCTGCTGTGGCCTGGGGACGGGAGTGGAGGTCTGGCTGGTGGTGGGCCAGGGAGCGTCCTTCCTTCCTAGAGGGGCTCCTTGGGGCAACGTAGGCTCAGCCTGCCTTCCCAGGTGTTTACACAGTTCCCAGTGTTAACAACAGTTACCCCTGCTTAAGAAATTTTGAGGGAGAACTTCATGTGCAGGTAAAAGTTGTGGCCAGAGACCATCTTCCCAGCCAAATTTTGGTGCCATTAACACTATCTTTTATTTCTTTGTTAACAGCAGACTGGAGACCCTTAGGCGATCCTGCCTATACCCACAACCTGCCCATCACAACCATTTTTACCCATGGTAGTTGGCCTGTTGAAACAGGTAAGGGAATTATGGAAGCTCAATTTACCTACGTGCTGTTCACCTGATTTTGATTTTACGTGTATTCACACATACTGAGATGACCCATATATTAATCCTATCCTAGGGAAGGCCTTGTTTGTGTTATGTCAGTAATCTAATGACAGCAAATTCCCTCATACTTGGAATATTTAACATTACTAGGTATGAAAAGTTCTTCTTTGCTGAAGATTAGCCCTACCAGCTGCCTAAAAAAGGGATCCCAGCTGCAGAAATTCTCTTTCTAGTTCCCACAGAATAATTAACATAAACTTGTCTTAACAAGATTCATATAGCAGGTCTGCAGGGGAACCAAGAAGCTGAATGTAGAAGATGAATACCTTGCAGAAGGCATTTCTTCTGTCTTATATATTCACAGAACTTTCACTTGAAGCAAAGCGACATGTAGAAAAAGCTTAAGGTTTCTTCTTGCAGACTCATTTCTCTTTCAGTTCTAAATAAAGAATAGCAATCCTTAATTGCTCATTTGTCATTTTCCTACACTTGAAAGGCAATAATTTATTTTGACAAATACACTTGCTCAGTCTTACTTGCCACTTGCAGTCTTTTTGGAGTTGTTTTTCAGATAAATAGATTGGATTTTGTTGAGATAATTTGAGATGAAATAATTTACCCTTCAAAATTCAGCAACCTTCATATTTATCACATCATACTGCACACATTATTTCTTACTGTGGTTGATAGTACGTGTCTGTTTTTCTCAGCTGGATGTTAAATTCCAGGAAGTGGCCTGCTTGCATACCACCACGGTTTTAAAAACAGCAATTATATCACACTTCTTAATGTCGCTTCAGTCCCACATTATAAATATCTGAGAAATTAGAAGTTAAGCATACTTCAGACGAAAGTAGAAGCTGAATATGAGCGTAGTTAGTAACACACTCCTCAGAGGGAATTCAATGACGTGTCAAACCAAATGTTCTCCAGGATATTAAGTCATTGATCAGGACAGAAGCTGTGTTCCTGCCTTCTTCCACTACAGTACGGACAGGAAAGATGAAGCTTTTTTCTTGGGAGACCTGCTCTTAACAGAGCCAGGATACTGAATGTGTTTCTTTACACATAGGTTGTAATGGTTTTGGTTTTTTGGTTGGGGATTGTTTTTGAGACAGTAACAGGGAGGAGATAAGATTACTGCAGTGTGATATTTTCGAGAGTAAACTTTTGTCTGTTTCTTCTTTTCTGCTCGCACCAACAAAGGGACTACAGAGATCAGAGCAATGCTAAAACGTCTTTCGTTCTGCTCTGTCATGGAAACAAATTCAGGTCTCAGGGTATGCCTTCAATGATTATAAAATATACTATACACATGGATTCAGTGTAAACTGCAGGAGCAGTTTAGGATCACTGAAACTATTAAAGATGTTAACAATATATATAAAGCACTGGGGCTGTCAATGTTGCAATGGGGAGTTGTAAAACTGAGGATTTGAAAGAGTATTTTTTAAATCTCTCTTTTGTTTTCTTCTCCCTACTGATAATAGAGTAATGTATATGATTCCTTCCAGACTGCTTTTCAATTGGCAGAAGAGTCTGTAGAATGAAATGAGCTGTTCTTTGCCAAGACAAACAAACATCCTCACCCACCTCAACTACATTACATTTTTCTTGCTTGTTCCAGAGCTGTATCAGGTTCACACCAGTTACCTCATAGCTTTATGATATACACAAGAATTTCTAATGTGATTTGAGTGTCCACACATCACTTTGTGTCTTTCCTCATGAAGCAGTCACTCAGGCTTCTCTCTTTATTGTCTTGCACAGCCTTCAATTGTCACACTCATTCATTCCTAGTCTGATTTTTTTTTTCTTAACCGATGCCATCATGATCTCCCAGGCTTGTGTCATCAAATTCTGTGCAGTACTTCTAAAAAGCGCTGCTCTCTCAGATCTGAAAGCTGATCTCTGAAGCTCTGATCCTGCACAGCACAGGTGTACAGTCTTGCCTGTGTAGTCACAAGGCTAAAAATGATGAGCAGAGCAGGGGGCATTGGAATCTGATCTTCCATTAAGGAGGGTGCTTGCCTCATGGCTGCCAAGTCATTCCCATCTAACAAGTGAGACCAGTGGGATACCCTTTGCTAAGTAGATTTTTACTCTTTCTTTGCCCTAGTTTAATTCTTAATTCTGTGCTTGTGAGAGCAAGGAACAGAGGTGCTTGAAATTTACATCTCGCTCAGCAGGATGACTGATCTTACATGTGCCTACATAAAGAAACTAAAAAAACTTGTTTTGAAGTGCAACTTTGAAGAAGTAGATCTGTTTAAGTAGTTTGCAGTTGCCAGTGTCTTGAAGACGTGCCTTCATCAGTTGGTTTACGGGAACAAATCCAGTAACTGCAGCAAATGGGCACAGCTCCACCGGTGATCCCTTGTTTGTGCCAAACCTATACAAGCCAGGTGAATGTAGTGTGAATAAAAAGATGATGATATGTTATCAGATTTATTACACAAGGTAACTATTTGAGACTAAAAACTTTGGGAAGATGCAATTGGAAATGTCTTTGCATAGTAAAGCTTTATGCAACCATTTCCTTTTGTTTTGCCAAATGAAACATGAAGAAATTATTTTTATTGAGGTTTTTGTGACAAGATTCCTAGCTCTCAATTTCACAGAACTAGGAGATCCAAAATGTCTTACTGAGCTTCTGAATTTGAGTTCTGAACACTCTGAGGTTCAGCCTTCCTAATAAACCCGGGTGAGTCTTTTCCACCCAGTACTGTGGATACCACTTATGTTGAATGACGTGCATTAAATTAGACTTTGGAAGTTTGGATTATGATCAAAATATTCACTGAGCAATTAAAGGTCAGTTTTTAGCAGCAGGAAACTTTAGTGTGACTGATGCATGACAGGAAAAGAGTGTTTCTCCTTTAAGGTTGGATAATTAGCAAGTATATTTAACCTTCGCTCTTTAGTGTGTTAACTAGCAGTACAAGATGGGCTTTCTTGGACATCACTATGTTCTGAGAATTATAGTGAAGCAAAAAACCATCACTAAACACTAAGCTCATGCAGTTATAGCTGGTGCAGAAAGGTCCCGTGGGCTGGAGGAATCTTCTAGGCACAAGGAATCAACATATCAATTCAGTGATCAACAACAGATGCAGTTTCAGCTTTCTTTAGGTTCTGCTTGCTGAAGGGTTGGTGTGTACTAGAGTGTTAGCATATGACATGCACAAGTGTGGAAACCAGTAGTAACCCAGTGGATGGTCTGGTACATCTGCTGGATCTCACAGTCAGTGAACCTCTTTTCCATGGTCAGACAGGAGAAGAAGCTGCTTAACACATGCTTGGGATGTTTGAAATGGTCTAGGAAAATGGCAGAGCTCTCCCTTACATGGCAGGATTCCAGTATGGGGGCTCAATGGTTTGTGCTGTTCTTTTGCCTTCTGCTTATCCCTAGAAAATGTACATTGCTAGAATTTTGGAAGTTCTTATGCAGTTGAGTACACAATTTCATTTTTCTGCTCTTGCAGACACTTAGGGTGGCTTTTTCCCTCATCTATGAGGACTACTGACTTACATTTTTCTTCTAACAAGAACTGAGGGCCTTGTGTCATCAACAGATTCTGCAAACTGAGACTTTAAGCATACTTTCCTGCTTTACTGGAGAGACAGTATATGCTATGGTGTGATTGTCACTACTAAGAATTTTTTCAGTTTGCATTCTTTCTTCTAGAATTTCAAATCTATTAATTCTACTTAGCCTTGTTTTCACTTTACAGTGTCTTACATAATGCTTTTTCAGCATATACAGCTTTCATATACACAATGATACAAGATCTCAATTGGCATAAATTTTGAAAATTTACGATCTATTCTTTCCATAGGAGGTTTTTTTGCATTACACATACATTCATTGATTTGTCTCTCATATCAGGAAGAGGTTAACTCACTAGAATGTTCTGTTTTTACTGATGGAGAAAGAATCCATTCTCCAGAAAGTCCTGGCTCTTCTTAGGAAGTCTTTCCTAACTTCCAGTTAGTAATTGTAGTGTACTGACAAAGCTGTCTTATTTGAGTGGAACAAAGTTACAGTGACTCATTACAGTACTGCTAACTTTGATGCCGTAAACCTTTTACTTAAAACTCTGGCTTCTGCAGCAGTACCAAAAACTGGAAGGCAGATGGAGCTCCTGCATGCCAAGTGCCAACATACTAGTATTTAATGTTTAGACGTCATCCACCTTTGGCTTAAGTCTTTTTATTTTCAGTGTATTTGTTATTGTATGTGTTAAACTTTAACTGATTCCTTTTTCAATGGCACAGTAATGCTAATGAAAAAGCTAACTTGAAAGAAAGTTATTTGGACTGCCTCATATGGTTCAAATCAGCATTGCTCGAAATAGAAACTTTTAAAACAGTCTATCGCTAATTTGGGCTGAACTCTTTTTTTGAGGGACATTTCCTTGTAATCACATTGATTATGTTGTGGAATAGATTTCCTAAGAAGTAATGGAAAGTACTAGTAATTTGGACAAACTGCAATTTGAATGGAACAACCCTAACACAGAATAAACGAGCAGTGGATTTTGGCCCTGATCATGCACTCTGCTCATTCTAAATTCCCACTGATCTAATTAATCTCAATTGGAAAAAGAACAATGCCTCACTCACTGCCCCAGAAACCAAATTCCTCTGTTAATGCACTAAGCAAATACAACAATAGGAAGAATCAATGTTGCTGCCTCTACTCCATGGGGAAATCTCAATATGGGATCACCACAAAGGTAACGAATCAGCCAGCTCTCCGTGGCTTATTCAGTTGTTAGTCCTTCTTTAACAACTGCTAAAGGTGCATGTAGCTGATGTGGAGATATTTCGTGTTACCTCTTGTTGACAAGATAATCAAGGCTTTCAAATTAATTTTGATTAACCAAGTATTTTTCAACTTATCAACATTGCTGTATGTCACAAATGCATTAATGAATAAAATTTTGTTTATCTTTTGGAATTCACTTTCTGAAACTCCTTAAACTTGACTGATTTGGTTCAATTAAAGCCACTTAGATTGTTATCTACAGTTTTGCTTCACTTTAAACCTGAAAAGTAGTAAAACTTAAGTAGCAAATTTAGGCAGCACATGGATGTTTATTAGTTTCAGGCAGCAAATGGCATGAAATGTTCTTTGGTCTATTTTTATATGACCTCAATAATATTATTTTTTACTACTGCCCTCTGCTGTCATTGAGGCTGTATGGTGGTTGTTTCTCCGTCTTTCTGTCTGGCCCAAGATCTGCTTTCTTTTCATCTTCACTGGGCTTCCCTTGAGTTCAACCCACAGATTTGCAGAGTTTGCAATAATTGTCAAAAGATTCCTGAGTATTTCTAATGATTCATTGGATCTAATCACAGCAAAAGTTGTTATTCATTCACCTGAAAACAGTGGTTTTAAGCTTATTCTGAAGCTGTTCCTACTTCCAGATACCACGCTTACTCCAATTCTTTAATCTGATATGACTATTGCTGCCTAATGTCATTTTCTTTCTCCTCTCTTAGCCATGTATTTTTCTGAGGGAGAAGTCCCATGCTCTTCCGTGTGTTGAAGCAAAGTCATATTTTGGAGAGAGACTCCATATGGTCAGTAAAACTCCACTGCTCCTATAAATTCACTTGAAAACTTTGATAAATTATTAAATCCTTATACTCTTATCCACACAGTTCCATAATTTTAGTATGTGTAAGCTTGAAATGGAATTGTGCTGCATTTGATTTTTTAGTTACACATAATACACATACTTGAAATAACATATTTCTATATATTTATGAGATGTTTGTATTTCTCGTGGAAAAGTTCCAAGTGAGGTGCCAAATATCTTGGTTGTGTAAGAGTGACCGTTTTTGTAACTTTATTCTACCATTCATATCAGAAGGGTGTTAACTCTGTGGCCTGTTACATTGTGATAGAAATGAGGCAGGTGGTGAGCTATTTTTCATTCCAAGTGAATATAAATAGTGAGGGGGGGAAGCATGGTGTATACACAGCTCTTTGATTTATGCAAGCATATTGTGGAACCTGTTATACTGAAGTCAGATATAGAAATCTGTTCCAGAGACCAGTGGTAGATTTGCTTTTAGAGAGCTTGCAGGGTTTCTCCTTTTCACCTAAACGATCCCTCTGGTTACAGCTGGGGTCTGACCTTTCTTTTTATTGAACACGCTAGGAAGAGCTTAAATGTATGCCTGGATGTTCCACGTGTTGGGGAGACACTCAATAGACTGCTTCCTGTTAAATGCAGAACTTCTAGTTTTTGAGAGCAAACCAGAAGAGTCAAAGATACTTGTTTTCTTGTTATGCACTGTGTATCCTCTCAGAAATTTTTCATGTGAATTCCTGAGCACTTTGTTACTGAGAAGTCTGACAGTCAAAATTTGAGCTAAAACAGGTAACAAAAGTCAAGACGTAATTGGGCTTGAGGAGGCTCTTAGGTAGTGGTGAATTAACAAGTCTTGCAGTAGTGACTGCTTAGCATATGTACTTTTTTCAAGTCCTTACCTCCTTCCTGGTGTTGTCACATTTGCAACAATAATCTTTCCAGATTATAAAATCGTGGCATGATACTAGCTACCAATTCCCATTTTCCTTGGTGTAAGAAGTGTTTTGGACAGTATGGCATTGTGTCTGGCACCAGCTCTGCTCCTAGGGAACTATTCCAAGACCACATGTCTGCAACAGGTTAACATGTTCTGTCTGACAAAAGGAGCTAATTTAGCCTCCATTCAAAATCAGAAATGGAGACTCAGAGTAACTTCAACTGACTATAACTAGACCCTCACACTGAAACTATTTTTTGTTTTTTACCAATGGCATAGGAAAAGTCATGTGCCTTTTACTCTCTTCCAGGGATTAATACCCCATAATTCTGGGACAGTGAAGTCATTAGGTCCATTAAACCCTTTTAGTGACTTAGTGCTTTTAGCATTGAAGTCATGCTCAGTGAGTTCAAGTTTCCTAAATACACATTGATCTGCTTACAACAGCTATCCTCTGGTGAGTGATTGCACCTTTATAACAGTAATCCATAGATACATAGAGCTACAAATTAGAAATAGCCCTACCAACAGATTACCAAAGAAGCATAGCTGCAACTTTATTATAATCCTTAAATTAATATTTGTTTCTTTCCTAAAATAGAAGCCAGCCAGACAACCACATGCAAAACACTCACAAAATTTGGCTGCTGGAGAATACATCCCTGTCAGTGTACCAGTGCTGCAGTCCTGTTGTGCAACTGAAAAGGAATTTTCATAGATGGACTTTTGTTTCTGTCGCATTTTACTTTGCCTTGAATTGGTGGATCAGTAAGCCAGTGTCTCCTCAGTGAATTACTGAGGATCTGTTAGAACAATAGGAAAGAAAACTAATTTAAAATATGCTTTAACCCACCTATGTGTTATTTTGCTGCAAGAATCTACTGTTTCTAATTTAATCAGGGCTACAATCTGTAATTTAAAGTCAAAAGCAATTTTTCCTTTTATTTCATTGGAGAAAACAAAAAGAAACTGAAGAAGGATCTGAGTTTACCAATACATTTATGAATATAAATATTTTAGAGCATATACTAGTTCTGTGTATGTTTCTATTGCCATTATCAAATGTATGGTAAAAATCTCTAAAGTCCTTGCATTAATCAAATAACCTTTTTTGTACTCAGTACCTTAAACATACAAGTACTCAATAATCTTGTTGTACGTGAGCAGGACTGTGCCCTACATTAAAGACTAATCACAGTTGTAAAAGTTTCAAAGAATCGAGATGTAGCTAGAGACATAATTCAGACTGATTCCTAACTTGAGGAATTTGGTATTGGTAGACAAAGGAAACACAGCTTCAGGTGGCACATACGCACCACAACAGGGGCTATTTCCACCCAAAACTCGGCACAACATATAAAAATGCTTCTGTTCGTCTCTCCATAGAAAGTGCAATAAAAGACACGTGCATCTCGGAATGTGTTTATGTATTGGTCACTTATAGTTCCCTGGACTGATCAGATACCAGTGAACTGGTATCTGAATTGACACTGCTACAGCTTCATTCATTACTTCAGCACTGTTGAAGATCTGTTCATTCCATGTTTCCCGCTCTACTGTTCTCTTGGGATACAGAACTTCCAAGATGATGTCATTACTTTTTTTTTTCTTTTTAACTTTTTAAGTACTGTTATTGCTATATGACTTTAACATTCTACCCAACAAACAAAGCGACTGTTCATTTAATCACTTACTCTATTGGCAGGTTCCAATTACTTTATGGAAATGAGAATAGAAAATGACTCTTTTTTTTTTTTTTGCCTATGTAAAGAACAGCTGACCAAGTTCTGCAGGCTAACATAATCTAGGGAAAGAAAGAGAAAATTAGGAAAAGCAGAAGTATGTAGTTAAAGAAACACGGGCTTGCTCTAGATTTAGCAGTTCCTGAACACTTTGATCAGGCTGCTAAATAGCCATCTGACAGGAATTCTATTTCTAAGCTATAGACACAGGACTTTGCAGAGAAGCAGTTCATTAAAATGGACAATCTCCACACCTCTGCTTATATTTTAGAGAGAATTTATAAATAAGGGGAATTAGGGTAGTGAGAAACCTGATCTAACATTGAAGTTAGTTCTGCTCTGAGATGGAGGGGTAGTCCTGAGTTCCCTTGTGGGGATAGTGCTGTTGCTGCTATTACAACTAATGTGGTCATTGCTATAGCATTAATCAATCCTTGTTATAGACAGGGCAGAACAACTTTGCACTGAGTAGATGTGGCATTTGAAAAAGCCTCTCAGGCTTTCCCTCTCTGGTCTTTCAGCCTGGGTGAGGTCCTTTCCTTGGCTGAAACTTCAAATGGTACCCCTGGCAAAACATTTTCGTCCAGTCCCATGATTGTGTGGGTCAATGGGTAGACATCCTTAGCATACTGCTATCAGAAAAAAAAAAAAAAAAAAAAAAAAGAAAAGTTAATATTTTACATTTAATTTTATTTAGATTTTGAACAACATTGTACATTTAAGACCAAAGGAGAAATTTATACCAGAACTGTTTTGTGAGGTTTATATTTTTGAAAAATGGGCATTCTCTGTGTGTATCCTGTCCTTAGAGATGGCTAGTAAGTAATGTCACTCCTGACCTTCCCAGATTTTACTCTGGAATAAAACATGACATGTTTTAACATGTACATCTTTAACAGTGTACAGTAAAATACAGCAAGGATGGAAGAGCTAGAAAATGAAGAATAATAACATAGCCTCATACTGAATGTAACCATAACTGAGATTGGAAATCAGCTAAAAGTGAAAGTAGTGTTTCACCTCATGTCATAATTTTGGCCTGAGTAACTATTAGTGCCATTGTTCTTGTGAAAGATCTGTCTGTTGGGGTGTTACAGTGACTAAGGTAGTAATTGTCGCTATTCCACATGCTAAAGGTAGCAACTCGGGTAGCGTATTGCTGATACCTAGTTTAGTGTCAGCTCAGAGAGACAGTGCTACCTATTTCAGGTAGGCAATTTGTTTGCTTCCTCTTTTGCTGGGTGGACAGTTTAGTTTGAGTGAAAGCGATTCTAGGTGAGCTGCCTCTCTCTCCAGAAGTGTGCTACCACTAGCAATGTAAAGTGACTGCCTTTGGCTGGTGGAGACTTCTTAGATAAAGCTCAGTAGTACCTTTTTAAAACCAGATTGCTAATGCTTATGCTAACAGAAGTGCAAAGAATGCATATAGCTTAGATGAAACTGGTTTTGTTTTGGATTTTGTTGTTGTTGTTTTATCCCATATCCATTATATCCAAACAGCTATGATTTTTTTTTTTTAATTTGAAATAATTTCCTTATTCTAGCTTGAGATACCCAGCATGATGAGAAATAGATCAGTCTGGATTCAGAAAATAGGTGGATAAAGGCACCATGGTTTAGCTTCTACTTTATGTTTTAAAAAATCAGTCTAAATAATCTTAATATACCCTTCATAAGTGGAAAAAGAGAGGAAACTGATAACATGTTGTGATATTATGAAATGGAAAAGCACACTTCCATGGAAGATTTATGTGGTACAGTATGCCAGTATTTAGCAGCATGTGTCCAGTTTGAATGGGTTGATGACAGGATAAGTTTTATTTTGCTGAAGAGGGGGCTCAGCTCTCAATGACTTGGCCATCCCTGATGCAGAGAAAACTGTGTCAGTGAAGCAAATAATTTTTTCCTACTTCCATTTGCAGGTGTTCCCTCCCTGACCTCTTCACCACACATACATGATTTTCAAAGCAATACAGGATGAATGGCAAATCCTTTGTGTTTGAAAAATATCCAATCCTTTTCCTTCAGTTCCTTGGGGAAGGACTGTACTGAAACAACATGAAACAACTACTAAAGATACTTTTCCTTGCTGAAAGACAAAGTCAACGATCAATGCACAACAGCAATATAGAAAGATAAGAGCAAAAAGGGAAAGGAGCAAAAGTTATGTACATAAAAGCATCACAACATAAGTGCTTAGATGAGTCTCAGTGTTCTGACCCCTGCTGCTATCATAAAGTGTTTGAGTTTGTTCAATACCTGATAGAGTCCAAAAAACACAGACGGTGTAGCGTGTAAAGGGGAGTTTCCTTGTTCAGTAAGGATGGAAGTTATGCCATGATAGACAGTGCTATTCAGACAGAAGCACCATCTTTCAGAGAACTAGCAATGAGCATTTGATGTAAGGCTGTCTTTTAAATTTAGTATTGTGGCTCCATGTTAAGATACATAGGTACATTCCTTCCCCTTCTGCAAGGAGACAGTTTTATTTTTCAGTCTTTGTTGTAAATTCTTGAGCACCGTTGAACTGTTTAGTTTCAATATTGGAAGAAGAGTATTTTTGCACAGTTTGTATACTAGTTTAAAAGTACTTTTGAATCTGGCAGATTTAGAAGGTGTACTGGGCCTGGCTAAGCTAGGGTTATTTTTCTTCATAGCAACTCAAAATGTACTGTGTTTTAGAATTGTGACCAAGACAATACTGATGACACACTAATGTTTTAGCTATTGCTGAACAGTGTTTGCGTAGCATCAAGGCCTCTCTTGTTCCTCACTCTGCCCCCCTCGTTACTTCCACCATGGTAAGCAAATGACACTTGCCTTGGCAGGTTCAGGGCAGCGTGATATTGATATTGCAGCCACTGTCCTTTATACCAGCAAGGCTTTACTCACTTGGCTTGCTTGATGATGGTGTGTTTCACATTCATTAATAGTCTGTGCAATGGCTTTCTCTCTTCTTCCACTGCTCCTACATTTATTAAACAATTTTTATCTCAACTCCCAAGTTTTCTTGCTCTTACTCTTCCTTTCCTCTTCCCCCATCCCACTGAGGATGAGGGCTGTGTGGTGCTTAGCTGCCTACTGGGGTTAAACCACACTAGGAGGTCTGTTACAAGTTAAAAATTATCACTGCCATTCATGTTACTGATTTTAAGTTTTTTCAAAATACTGCTCAGTTTGGTTTTTTTGTTGTTGTAATAGACACACTTTCCCATGAACAACAGTAACTCAGGTATGTCAGTAAGAAGGAATTTGCTATTTTCCTTTCTGTTAAACATTTCAGTGGCCGTTACAAAGGAGGTGAGCTCATTTATGTCTCATAAATGACATGGCTATTTAGTTACTTCAGCAAGTTGATAAGCAGCTGCTCTGTAGACTAAGGCCCTTCACTTTAGAATGGAAGCTGATTGATATGACTCACTGTCCTGGTTTTGACTGGGATAGAGTTAATTTTCTTCCTAGTACCTGGTATAGTGCTGTGTTTTGGATTTAGTATGAGAATAATGTTGATAACACACTGATGTTTTAGTTGTTGCTAAGTAGTGCTTATACTAAATCAAGGACTTTTCAGTTTCCCATGCTCTGCCGGGCGCACAAGAAGCTGGGAGGGAGCATAGCCAGGACAGCTGACCCAAACTGGCCAAAGGGATATTCCACACCATAGGACGTCACGCTCAGTATATAAACTGGGGGGGAGTTGGCCGGGGGGCAGTGATCACTGCTCGGGGACAGGCTAGGCATCAGTCAGCGGGTGGTGAGCAGTTTCATCACTTGTTTTTCCTGGGTTTTGTTCCTCTCTCTCTCTTTTTTTGTTGTTTTCCTTTTCACTACAATTTATTATTATTATTATTTTATTTCAGTTATTAAACTGTTCTTATCTCAACCCACGAGTTTTCTTACTTCTGCCCTTCCGAGTCTCTTCCCCCGTCCCACCGCGGGGGGGAGGGTGAGCAAGCAGCAGTGTGGTGCTTAGTTGCCGGCTGGGGTTAAACCACGATGCTAACAAATGTAGCTAAATGCCTGGTACACAGTCAGCTGAAGGCAATGAGATAAACGATGTTTGTATGCACAGAACATTGCATTTATAAAGATTGATTCCCTCAGAAAAGATATTCTTACTACTGACTTATTTTTTTCTTATTCCACAGGAGACAATCATATTTGTGTCAATCATATTTTAAGTCAAATATTTGGACTTTTTAAATTTCTGATTTCATTTTGCATGGTACTTTTGATGGAATATTGTTTTTTCTCAGGGCTTCTTGGCAGTTTTCTGTGCTATGTATTACCCTCTGCCCTCCCTCTGTCTAATCCATGGCTTTTATGAGGAGATGGAGCTATAGAGAGACTTGAACAGCTACTTTGTGACAGGTCATAAAATGATGATAAGGATTTGCTTTGTGTAACATCAAGCTAACCGTGAGTTTGAGTAAATTGCTGGACAACTTTGCTGGAACTGGAAAACATTGATCTTAGGGGCAGCACCCTCAATTTTTCCCATCTTAACTAATGTCTGCATAGGATTCTTTGACGACTAGGATGTTGTCCTATCTGATTTTTTTTTAATTTTCTTGGGATTTTTCAGTTTTATCTTTCCACCTTAAATTCTGTCTGTGGCACAGAACTTGGCAATATGCAAATATTGCAAGAAGAATATTGCAACAGTAGTTGTATTTCTCTATGCTTTTATTTATAGAAGGCTAGAATGGGGGAGGATCTTCTTGCAGGAGACATTACTCAGTAAAACTGAAATTCAGCTCAATGCAGAGAACTCTGCAATTTGCTTCATAATATTGCATTCCCCCATTATAGCTCTAAGTGCAATAATATGTAATGTCCAGGGGGTTCTACAGACTCTTATCTCTGGAAGTTCAATGACAGCAAACTCCAGTGAGTGTTACTGCAAGGAAGAAACTATGCTTATGTACTAGGACTTGGTATCAAGGAGGAACCAAGGGATTTTGCAAAACTGAGTAAATTATTTTAAAATATTTCTACTACATTTGCTGCAGACAGCGTCGCTCAAAGATAAAGATAAGCCCATATCCTTTAACCTTCTTACATGCACTAGCTATCCAGTTCAAGCAGATCAGTTAAATGCAATGTGTGAGAAGATAATATTTCCACAGAATGATTTATGCTCAGTATTTCATTGGTTTATAAAAGTGCTGCTAGCAAAATAGTTTCATGCATGTTTTAAAAGACTAGTTCAAGTGACCAGCGACAGGAATGCCATGAAAGATTTGTGGATGGCAAGTTTATAAAAGGAAAATAAATGAAAATAAAAACCCTTTCCAGCAGTATTTGACTTTCCCAACATGTGATGGACATAAGCAAACTTCCAGCATTTTTTTCATGACTCTTAGCCATGTTCCCCACTGTTTTCAGATCCCTTGAACTTTTCTTCTTTCCCATCCCTCAATGAAGAGGTAAGTTATCTCCAAAAGGCTTAGATATTAAGTCCAGTGAAATTACAGAAGTAGAAATATGCACTAATCTGAAAAGCAAGCTTACTATTGTATGTAAGTTTACATTAATCCTACCAGTATTTTAGCGAACAAACCAATTTATTTCCCTTGTGCTTTTCTGTGTATTTGCATTCTTATTTTCACTTAGCAGTTAGATTGTTAGGAGCTTTGCTTTCTTGCTTCAAAAACTTAGGAAGAAACCATGGCAACGTCTTCTAAGCAAAAAATTCTTAATTTTTGCTGAGCATTGCAGCAGAGAAAAGAGCTTTGATTATGTCAGGATACTATAGGCTTGATTCAGCCCCAAGCTCATGGTGAATAGAACACCAATATCTTTGTCCTCATTTTTCATACCTAATGTTCTATTGCAGACTAGAGCTTTCCTGTAGGTTTTTTTTTAAACTGTGGCTGTCCCCTCATCAGGTAGCGCCACACCCCTTCAACTTCTGTTCGTTCCAGCTGCACTGAATCTCCAGTAAGGGGACAGTGATAAACATTTTAAAATGGCATACAATCCAAAGGCAAAGTCACCAGTGCAACTGATAAGGTTAGCAATATCTGATGACTGCAATACCATATAAATTCTAGCTACAGATTACTAGTCAGCTCTTTTCCCAGCAAACTGCAACTGTACATTTAAATTGTCCAGTTGAGATTTTTAAGTGCTTTACTTTCCTGGAGCTATTTACAAATCTTAGAGACCACAGAGAGAACTTCCTTAAAAGGGTAAGAAAAGCCACTGCTCTTATGGCAGCCAGAAAAGTTTCTACAGTCAGATCGTCGTTCTATTGTTAGGTTGATTGAAGAAAGAGGGTGAAAAAATTAAAAGTGTTTTGGACTACATCCTGAAGTACAGAAGTCCCTTGAACAATCATTCCCAGAGGTGAGAACTTTCTGCAAAGACTTTTATTGTCAATTCCAAAAGACAGTCAGTTGTAGATGGCATTAAAAGGAAGGTCCTGGCTTGCTTTATTAACATTGCTGATGAGAGGGGATCACACAGGTAAACCAACTCTCAGAAAATTGAGGGCTTATGAAATTGTAATTGAATTGCACTGAAAGCTAATTGATAGTGCACATTATGTTGGCAACTTCACCCATCCTAAATTTCAGTTCATTTCAAAAGAAGTTTTAATGCTTATTTATGCCTGTAGTGGCTGTCTGGTCTGTACGCAAGAAGGGCATAGATGTCCATTCTGAGGTCACTTATCAAAGTTGTCATGTTATCACTATGACTATTTTTATTAGACTCCAAAGACATACAGACCACAAATAATCATCTTCCCTAAGCCTTTAGAATATAAGTACATTTTCTCCCAGTTCCAAGTTTTACAGGCTGCATTGGGTAACTGCTCACACTGGTTTAGATGGCTGCAGAAACAGCTATATCAGACAAATTTTGGTCTTTTTCTCATTACAACTCTTCTGGATGCACAATTGATTTGGAGAGGGGAAGTCAACGAATTACAATCTTGTAGTTATTTTCGGCTATGCTGGCCTGCAAAATTATGATAACTTGAGGTAGACTAGCCTTACCAGGGTGGCCAGTGTCAGCTGATGTCAGACTTTTGTAATAACACTTCTCCCCAGCACTGAAAAGCATTCAAGACATTTGACTTTTGTTTAGAGCTCTTTCCATAAGTGATATTAATCTGAAGTTGCTTGTGAGGCAGAGTACTTCAGTGTAAACCTTCAAAGGGTGATACCAGAAACAGAGCTGCACACAGGCAGCCTTGTTTGGAATTGTTTCCCTCTTTGCTTTTCAATGCTTGAGCCCCTTCCAGACTGTGTTCTTTAAAGAGCATTTGAATACAGAGTCTGCACAACACAGCAGGCACCAGGCAGAGAGACATTTCTTTAACTCTGCTGTTCTTCCCCAGGTTGCAGTTGTCACAGTTCAGTACAAGACTAATTGTACTGAATTTCAATAGCAGATTTGGGCCATGTTCACAGTTATTTTGGAAACAGTTCTATTTGCTCTAAACTTTCACAATTTATATTTCATGCTTATATATGTCATCCCTTATGCTATGCAAAACACATTAGGACTTTCCCTTACAATTTATTATATAAATTATGGTATTACAATTTTAGGGCACCTTTGATATGACAATCTAAAACCATTTCATAAACACTACTATGCCTCATTAAACCTGTTGGGTTTTTTTTTAATCATTTGAGAGATAATTAAATTGGGATTTAGAATACTCATGTAATTTTGCTAAAAATGCTCATAATAAGTAAGCAAGGATTTGGGAATAGAACCCTAATTCTTGTTCACAC
>WAAD01005969.1:2876-13370 GCA_013389945.1 Fregata magnificens
TCCAAGTGCATGACAATGTCTCCTTTGCCAAACGAGGATCTGGGTTGATTGCATCTTGCACAATTAGAATAATATTTATTTTTATACAGAATACCGGTAGTGAGAGCTATAAAAATCAGGAACATCCAATTTGGCCTAGTATGTCCAAACAGATCCCTCTCATGCTAAGCTACAGTACTGCATATTTCACTGCAAATTTATATAGCTCACTCCTTTCTTATATAACGTGAACTTGCCCTTACACAGGTTTGTATAAGGAACACGGCATCAAACATACGCAAGGTACAAAAAAATCTGTAATATTCAGAACATTTTCAGGATCTTCTCCTAGGTTTAGATCATGAGTGTGGCATAGTGAATATCCCACACAAAGCCAGTTTGAAACTACCCGCAAATTTGTTCCCATTTTCCAGATGATTTGCTTTTATTGATGGTTAAACTGCCATTTTCTTCTGTTCTTGCCTCCACTAGTTCTGTCCACAATATCTATAATAATAATTAAAAGCTTTTATATTTTGTTTTTTTTCTATGAGTGAAGAATCTTAACTACACCCTGTACACTGTAGCACAAATTCAATATACAGATTTTAATTACTTTTGTAATTAACATGAAATGATTGGGTTTCTTTATTTCAACACAGACCTCAGTCTCATCAACTGAAATGCATGAAAAGCGTTGGTGTATTATGTTTTCCTTGACTGTCATGACATGAAGTTAAACTTTGCTCAGCTGGCTCTGTGGTGCAGTACTGCTACATTTCGAGTGAATTAGTGAGCTGACAAGGATGGATGCAGCCCTAGTCTAAACAGAGGGTGGGGGAAGGACTGAACCACTTTATTGCACAGGTCACATCACATACGCACATTTATGATGGTAACAGGCAGCACTATTGGGAAGGCTGAGAAGAGGTCAGAAGACCCTTCAGACTCTCTCTACTCCATTCTCCCTCATCACCATAAATTGTATTAAATTAGCTCCAATGTACTATGTGGGAGGATGGAAAACCAGTGGGAGAAAATCTATTTCCAGTCCAGAGAGTGCTCTCTGGCTACACGTCCTTGAGAGATCTGCAGATCAACGCTGCTGTTTGTCCTCAATAAGATGGTAAACCTCCAGTTACTTCATCTGGCTCCACACTATAGACATCGAGCATTTTATGTAAGAGAATAGCATGATAAGCAGCATGAAATGAAACTCTGAAAAGAAAGAGGGATCTATGTGTACAAATATTACTAAATAAGAGGAAGCTACAAGCACAGAAAAGCAGCCAGTCAGCACTCAACATTTCCCAATGAACTCCAAGCAGAATGTCTCTGGGCAGGTCTAGAAGCTGAGAAGGGAGAGGTCTTATTTGGGTCACTGGAAGCCTTTGCCTGGCTTAGAGTTTGCAAGCTCATCACCTTAAGAACTTGAAGAAGCTGGCTCTACAGTAACTAACAGGACAAAAAAGTACAACAGCATAAGGACAGGGACCCTATTCTGTTCTAGGGAGTCTCCTACATTTACATAAAGCCAGCAGACTCTCCCTCCAGAAGTGTGAGTTTCCAGAACTGTCACAGTAACTAGGAAAGTCCCCAAATGCTTTGAAAAGAAAATATTTAAATGGCCTCATTTCTAGTTAGCTCCTTGCATGAGAGTACCATCAGCAGAAAGAACATTAGGTTATTTTCTCAGAGACTGGCGTAGACATAGCAGTGGGTACTTCTAATCCCTGCTGACAAACTGGAAGAGTTGTTGGAGTTGGGCAAAAACTGTGGATCCAAAAGTTAATGTGGCACGATACGCTAGCTGTGTCATCTTCAGGTTCACAGTGACAATCAGACTTTTAGTGCAAATCTTCAGTCATGGTCAAATCCAACTTTAACAAGTTCATTTGTTTTGAAAGAAATGAACAGCAGATTCATTAATTAGCAGTCAGTTCCTTTCCAGTACAAAAAATTAAGGACATTTGGAAACTAGTTATATCTGAAAGCTAATTTGGATTCACCGGATCTTGCCTCTCAGTAAGTATTGCTCATCAAAACTGCAAGGGGACAGAAAAAAAGACTTAAGTTTCTCAGATTTCCTCCTGGTTGAAGTGGCAAGGAGAACCTGCAGAGGAAAGGCCAGGAGCAGGGTGCTGAAGAGAACACTGTGCCATGATCCACACTGGTATCAGCTAGCTCTTCATGCATGCTCAATATCCAAGGAGAAAGGACCCTGAAGGAGACGCAGGGAACTGAGGAAACCATCCAGCTGTAACTATGCCTCCAAAGGCATCGCTTCTGATATGGTTAAAGTATTTGACCATTTTGGCCAACTGTTACACAAGCAGCACAGCCAAGTATTATGGTTATGAAAAAAGCAAATGGACTCTTCCATGTCTTGGTTAGGGCAGAATTAATGACACTGTGGAAGAGACCTCATCTACACTACTGGTCACATGAATTCAAGGTTTCATTCAAACTGGAAACTGGCAGAGAAGGGCTGCTAGGATGACCAACAAAATAGAAAGGATATAATATGCAACTGAGTAAAACAACAGCTAGATAAACCATTGAGCTACAATTGCTTGCTATGATATCCCAGGGAGTAAACAGAAGGGAGGAAAAATGTATCTAAATCAGATGCCAATATTGGCACAGGGACAAATGTGAACAATGTGTTTAAAATCCCTGTGAATAAATTTACCCTGTAACTCAAAGAAATTTTCAGAGCATCAAATAAATTAGATTTGGAAAACCTTTTAAAATAAGTGGGTGAGAGCAAAAGCAACCAATTAAGTTGAAGACAGATCCTGAAAATACATTAATGTGATTCAGTTCTTTGTGATAGCAGAGGCTACATTCAGTCACTCCAGAGAGGTCCCTTCCAGTCCCATGTTCTTATATATAGAACAGAACAGATGTAGCGAAAATTGGCTTACAGACAGCACCTACTACAAAATAGGACCGAATTATGACCAAATGCTTCCATATGTATCACCTAATAAAGCTGAGGTTTAATGAAACAACATTCCTGAAGATCTGCTTATGTCCAGTCTGTTTAGGTATCCGTTAAAGATAAGCCTGAGAACTGGTCACCACAAGCTCATTTATCAGCTCAAAGTGGTTGATTACTATCTTACCAGGTTGTCACAATGAGCCAGAAGTAAGTTGTATGTTTTAATCCTACTCATATGATACCAAGTAGCATGGTGAATTTTAGAGCTTGATATAAAAAGGATGGTTTTAGCACAGTGAGAAGCTTCCTAGTAACATATACATGTTGCCTCAACAGGTAGGAAAACCAATATTCCTTCTCTAAGTGTGATAATGATTTGATGGCAGCAGAGTGGAAGGCAGGAGATAACCTAAACTGCCAAAGGGTTGTTTGCATTTCCAAAGTACATGCATATTAAAGTGTGTACCTGCACACTCAGAGAAGTAAAACGAAAACCACAGGGTTGAGGAGCAGCCTCCTAAATTGGTTAAGAATCAATAGCGTTGTGCATGCATGTGTGTGCATGTGTGGAATAAGATCTGAACCTGAAAGAAACTGTAAGGAAACCCTGAGGAAAGGATGGGACGATAAAATCTAGTGTGCTATGATTACAGAGGATTGCGTCTGAGGAATGCAACTTTAGTTGTAAAGTATGCATATGAGTGAGGTAAAGGGTCAGCATCTACAACAGGTGATGTGAACATGGGAGAAAGAATTTGAGAGTTGAATACAGATGAAAATTTTTTTTCATTCCTGTCACCTATGTTGTTTCACATTTCTTAACTGTCATCTACTCTGCATTCTATAACTATGTGTTTTACTTTCATTTAGCTTCCACCCCAATCTGACTTGAATTAGAAGTCATTTCCAGAAACAGCATACTCACCTGCCCAATACATTATTCAGAAAATCACAGAATAGTTGAGGTTGGAGGACACCTTTGGAGACTGTTTAGTCCAACCCTCCTGCTCACTGCAGGTTGCTCAGAGCCATATCCAGTTAGGTTTTGGATATCCCCAAGTATTGAGACTGCACAACACCTCTGAGCCACCTGTCCCAGTGTTCAATAAATTGTGCAGGAAAAAGGTTTTTCTTATGGTTAAGTGGGATTTCCCTTATTTCAGTTTGTGCCCATTGCCTCATCCTTTCACTAAGAGTTTGGCTCCGTCTTCTTTACTCTCCTCATGAGGCATTTATGCACATTGATAAGGTCCCCCTGAGCCTTCTCTTCTCCTGGCTGAACAGTCCCAGCTCTCTCGGCCTCTCCTTGTATGACAGATGCTCCAATCCCTTCATCATCTTCATGGCCCTTTGCTGGACTTGCTCCAGTAGCTCCATGTCTCTTGTACTGGGGAGCCCAGAACTGGACTCAGCACTCCCGATGTGTCTCACTACAGTTGAGCAGAGGGGAAGGATCATGTTCCTCAGCCTGCTGGCAACACTCTTCCTAATGCAGCCCAGGATGGTGTTGGCCTTCTTTGCTGCAAGGAGGCATTGCTGGCTCAGGTTCAACTTAGTGCCCACAAGGATCCTAGGCTCTTTCCTGCAAAGCTGCTTTCCAGCTGCAAAGTTGCTTTCCAATTGTGAGCCCCCAGTGTGTAATGGTACATGAGGTTATTCCTCCCCAGATGAAGGATTTTGCATTTCCTTTGGTGAACTTCATGAGGCTCCTATTGGCCCCTTTCTCTATCCTGCTGAGGTCCCTCTGAATAGTGTCATAGCATATCAACCATGCCTATCAGTTTACTGTTGTCTGCAAACCTGCTGAGGGTGCACTCTGTCCCATCAACCGAGTCACTAATGAAGATGTTAAACAGTACTGCTACAATATTGACCTGAGGCGTATAACACTAATGACTTGCCTCCAGCTGGACTTTGTGTCACAGATCACAATCCTCTGAGCCTAGCATTAAGCCAGTTTTCAATCTGCCTCACTGTTCACTTACCTAGGCTGTACTTCCTCAGTTTGTCTATGAGGATGTTTTGGAAGAGTGTTGAAAGCCTTACTAAAGACAAGATAGAGAATGTCTGCTGTTCTCCTCATTCACCAAACCAGTCAACTAATGAAAGAAGGCTATCAGGCTGGTCAGGCATGATTTCCCCTTTGTAAATTCATTATGACTATTCACAATCACCCTCTTGTTCTGTATGTTTGTAAATAGTTTCCAGGATTATTTGTTCCATCACCTTCCTAAGGGTTGAGCTGAGACTAACAGGCCTACAGTTCCCCAGATCCCCCTTGCCGTTCTTGAAGACAGTAGTGACAATTTCTTTCTTCCAGTCTTCAGGAACATCGCCTGGTTGCCATGGTGTTCCAAAGATTATTGAGTGGAATGACATTGGTCAGCACCAGCTCATTTAGTACTCATGGCTGCATCTTGTCAGGTGCCAACGACTTGTACATGTCCAGTTTGTTTAAATGTTCCCTCATCTGATTATCCTCTGCTGAGTCCTTGCTCCAGACTTTCCCTCTGGTCATCAATGCACTCCAGAAACCTCCTGGATTCCTTGTGCCCGCTCAGCCAGCAGGTATCAGGATGGCTCAAGCTCCCCATGCAAACCAGACCCTGTGAAAGTGAATCTTCTTCCAGTTGTTGGAAGAAGGTTTCATCTACTTCTTCTTCCTAGTCAGGAAGTCCATAGCAGACACCCACAACAACATGACATTGGTTGGCCCTCTAATCCTGACCCATAAACTCTCAGCTGGTTCTTCACTCATCTCTAGGCAGAGCTCCCTGCTCTCTCACATAAAGGGCAACACCCCTTCCTTGCCATGCTTCCATGGATCGCAGCACTCCAGTCACGTGACCTATCCCACTGTATCTCTGTGATCCTGATGAGATCATAGCCCTGCAGCTGCACAACATACCTCTAACACCTTGTTTGTTCCCCATGCATTAGTGCACAGCCCATTCAGAGAGGCACCCAGTTGTACTGATCTCCCAGAAAATGTGTAAGAGCTTCCCCCAGATGCTCTTCTCTCAAGCACCTCCTTATTTGTGTGCATACATGTGGGGTGGGCTCCTTCCTACCCTGTTTTATTGATTATGAGGCTCTGTTTGTCTACATCACCCTGCACCCTTTGCTTGCCAACTCATCAACCACTTCCTCACTTGATCATGTGTTGTCATTTTCCTCCCCCATTGTTCCTGATTCAAAGCTCAAGTGTAGTAGCACTAAAGTTCTAGTGTACTGAAAGAATAACAGCTACATGCAAATTGTATGTGCTGTTCTGGAAATTGGGAATGAACAGGTTTGTCAGAGAGAACCAAAGAAGTTCTTCTCCTTCAGTAATGTACTGAGAATGTACCTGAATCCCAAGAAGCATATGTAAGTTTGAGATACAAGCCATTCAGTGGTATTGTATAATATGTAAAAGAAATTGGGACTGGTTTAAGTCTACTGTTACAACCTATTATATTATCCTCTTTCTTTGATAGGCCTATTTAAAATATTTTAATCAAACTTAAGCAGTCAATTAAGCAATGCATGTAAACCAGATGAAAATATCACATACATAATTCTATTATTGTATACCACACATTTATTAAGATACTAAATGTAATTCTTACTAAAGATGTGTTGATACTAAACATAGTTCTTACTGAAGATGTGATTTTCAAATTTAAAATGAGGATTAACTGTGATATTCCTAATACAGGGACAAGTTGTTTGAAATACAGACACATGGAGAGAAATTCACCTTAAAAGTAGTTATCTAGTCTTTCATATTCTTGGCAGATTTTGTTCAATCAGATTTAAGTGAAACATCTTACAGTAGCCAACTTGCTAAATCCTCCAGAACAGAAACCTCCAGCTTACTTCCACCATGCACGACAGTTCCCTCCTTGACTTCACCAAGAAGTCCAGGTATCTTTGGTATCTTTGTATAAACAGGCCTCTAATGAAAAATGATGCAGTGAAATCATTGGCCTTAGTTTTTAATAAAGTGAGCAAATGTCCTTCTTTGTCCGATCAAGCCCATATGGTGCTGATTAATCACCATGTATTTAACATAGATTTTTATTTATCAGCCACTTGCATTAAACCATGAAGAATTTCCTTCTGCTTCATTTAGGATGTGAGAAATGTTCCTGAGTCATATACAGTAACATCTGTAGCATACACAGGCACAAAGTATTGCTTGACTGTATTATGAATGCATAAAGACCATGACTGATGAAAGCAAACGTCCATAAAGAACAACTGGTAATCTGACTTCAGTAATGAAATACACACCAACTCCAAATGCTATGGCAAGCCAAATTCACAAGTCTGATTCCGATTCAAGTCAAAAGTCCCAGAACACTTTGTTCCCAAAATTCAGGGAACATTTTTTTCCCAGAAGAAAAATTCCTGATATTTGCCTGCACTTCCACTAGAGAGCATGGCAGTCAACCAGACTTCCCAGGATAGCAACATGAAAGACATTTGGAATAATTTCATATGCAGACTAGTTTATTCACGCATAGCCATTTGTTGTAACATCCACCTGAAAATGCTAAACAAATTAGAAATGAAGAAGCTATTTTATATACTTATATTTAGAACTTGCATCAATCATAATTCCCTCTTGCAGCCTACTGGAACTGTTAATCAACAAAATCTCCAGAGTGAATATTAACTTATTTTCCATGCATGCTATGTCACAGCTTTCTGACAGGTAATTCAATCACAAATATACTGTTGGAATGAAATCAGTCTTCTGCCTTAAAAGGTTTAGACACAGTCTTGTCATTGGTTAAAGGAAAGGGAAGATTTGCTTTCGTTATCCCTATGTTACTAACTACTTCATCATGCTCAAGTTTCCTATTACTACAAAACTTTAAATTTGGGAGTTTTGACCCAAAGAACAGCTAGAGTGTTATCTAGCTATTCAAATAAGATGCACAGTATTTCTGTGTTCTGCTGCATCAACTGGTTTTATCCTTGCTAGTCAGATAGTGTTTTATTCTATAAAAGCTGTACATTATGAAAAGCACAATGTAATTTGAATATAATGTAACTGAAGGTGTTATTCATTAAAATTAAAAATTGCTGAAAAAACCACGAATTGTTACACGTTTATAGCTAATACCCATACACTTTAGAGCCACAAGATAAAGAGATGTGCTTCCAGGTTTTAAAATCTTTACTGCTTGAATAAAGAAATAACTATTTCTAAACATAGGATAATATAGAATGGATTGTCTGAAATGATAGNTGGTGAAAAAGCATTAGCTAGCTTTTTTAAGGATCTTTCCTCTGTTAGGATTTGGGAGGAAAGGTCAGGAAGCTGTTTGTGCTGGCAGAACTGGTGGTGAAGTTAGTGGATATAAACTACACTCACTATGACCTGAAACCTCTGTCCTTCTGACATTTAAAAGTAATGACATTTTGTACAAAATGACAACAAAAGTTTGCTTTCTTAATGATAGCCCTAAAGAGGACAGTATCTTGTATTTTCATATGTCTAGGAGCTTAATTTATATCCCTTTTCACAGATGCATTAGTATGAGGGATGATGGGGTTATATTGACTGGATTAGTATGAGGGATGATGGGGTTATATTGACTAACAACATTAACTAAAACTACTGCTGTCTTAAGCTGGCACACTTCACATTCAGAAACTTGACACCACAACTCTTAATATGAATAACTAACCAGTGTTTTTTAGCTCATGTAGAAACGTTAGAGGAGCACAGTTTCACTTCAGGTAACTAATCTGAACACTGGAGTACTCTCCAGTCACATTTCTCCATTTAGTTTAATTAACTCAGCTTGCTGGCCAATAGCCCTAGGATTCATTTTCCTGTACTCAATGGAGAAAGAGACAGAGACACCCTTTCCAAAGGTGATGCAGACCAGGAATCTTGCTTGTGTATTCTGAATTTGTGTATTTTTCTTCTGGATACAAAAGGCACCTAAGGATACTAGTTGAATGACTTAGTTTAGTGGGATGGCTAAAACTGGGCCAGCTCCTTTGAGTTTCTATATGCTTACTAGGTTTTTCATAGCTCTCATCTCCAGAAGGTATCTGGAGAACAAAAGTACGTGCATAAAAAAGGCAGTTCAACAAACTTTCTGTCTTTAAACTTAACATTACATTCACACACTTGCCATGGCCACTGGGCTAACCCACTTCCAAATGAAGATGATGGTGGATACATGGTTTCAGTAAGACAGAAGACAGGAAGTTAAAAAAATGCTCTTTTCCTTGCCCCTCCTGCTCGACCATTCCACCCCATCCTGTTTGATATATGTTAACATCGGGTTCTTTGGAGGCAAAAATAAAACTTGAACTTCAAATTACTAATCAAACTTGAACTTCAATTTTCTAATTCCTTGAACTTAAAAAAAATTAGTAATTAAGAGAAAGAGTCCATTTCACTTATTTTTAGATGTCTGAAATTAAAACAACCAATCTAAACCAGTCATCTAGGGTTCTTTCAACAATTAATGCTAGAAAAGGACAATTCATCTGTCTTTGACATCTATCTGAAGATGAGGTGAACCATCCAACATAATAGGTGTTTACTTCTTTTTAATGATGACCTAGGGAAGTTAGACAATTTAACAAAAAACTAATTTTGATGTGAATTCCACTGTAGATACGTAGTTTGTAAGGCTGAAGTTAAACAGCACGAATCTCACTCTGAAAAAATTGTTCGTAATACAATCAACCCCTTCCCCAAATTAACTCTTCCTTTCCATGTAGTAAGTAAGCTGCACAAAGAATTGACTAAAGACTATGTGACAGAGGCTACCAGTACAGACACAGGAGGGCAGGAAGAAATTTCACCTCACTTCACTTAATGGTTGAAATAGGCTAATTGCATCTCTTACTTATTTTAACAGGTCTTCCAGGGGAGCAAACCCACTGCCGTCTTAGAAGAAAAACATTGGAAGTTATGAGTAATTTATGAATCTATTAATTTCTTCCTCATATTTCTACTGAATGAGCTGCACTGTATATTATTACTATACATTTTGTTCACTATGGAAGTACTACCTGAATTTAGAGAAAATTAAAGCAAGCAAGTATAAAGTGTCTAAACTCTTAGGTATGGATTCTGTGGACAGTATCAGAAAGGGAAGGCATCTGAATTCTACTTACATCTCACTTCAGGGGTCTAGAGTGAAGCTGAATTGGAGGTCCCATTGCAGACACTTGGTTTTGTACACTATGTTGGCTGATGCTGTACCCAAGGTGCTCTGCTACTCATTAGAATGGAAGAGGTTGAATGAGAGCAAGGACTTGACCCTAGGCTTCCCCCTTTCCAGCCTCACAGGAGGTTAGTTGTTCTCCTGGTTCTGATATTTGTGATCAGACATTCTGAGCCTAAGGAATATTTCTGACAAAATCTGTTCAACACAGAGATATTTATGGGAAAAAATCCTATTTTGTTGAACCTGCCAAAGATACTGTGACAGGGCCCAGTTGAGAAAAATCAATGTCTAGAAAACACAGGTATTTTGGTATGACTAAAGCCTTCTGTAAGAGACAAGTACTGAAAAGCTAGGACATAATGAAATGCAGCATTTAAACAC
>WAAD01005970.1:5310-47367 GCA_013389945.1 Fregata magnificens
CCCTGGGGAACACTGCTAGTTACGGGCCTCCAACCAGACTCTGCACCGTTGATCATGACCCTCTGAGCTCTGCTGTTCAGCCAGTTCTCGATCCACCTCACAGTCCTCTCATCTAACCCGCACTTCCTAAGCTTACCTATGAGGATGTTATGGGAGACAGCGTCGAAGGCCTTGCTGAAGTCAAGGTAAACAACATCCACTGCTCTCCCTTCATCTACCCAGGCAGTCATGCCATCATAGAAGGCTACCAGGTTGGTCAAGCATGATGTCCCCTTGGTAAATCCATGTTGACTACTTCTGATAACCTTCTTTGTCTCTGCATGCCTGGAGATGACCTCCAGGATGAACTGTTCCATCACCTTTCTGGGGATGGAGGTGAGGCTGACTGGCCTATAGTTCCCCAGGTCCTCCTTCTTGTCCTTTTTGAAGATTGGTGTGACACTTTTGCAGACTGTAGAGCTCCAAACTTTATCACTATACCTGGTAACCTGGCTGAAAGGCTGAATAACAGGAAATTAATTACATAAAAATAATCACTAGATTCTGAACATATTTATAAAATAGTGGACAGATAAGAGCAAATAAAGAAAATCAGACTTTCAAAATCTTTACAAGAGCCTCATGGGATGCCACCTATGAAGTGAGAGGATAAGAGAGCCAAAGAAAAGAAGGAATACATATTGATTCTCATCTGATGACAGGGTTAACAGCAGGTGTCTCATGGTTTGTACTTTGTATTTCAAAATTATCTGGAAACAAGGAAGCATACCGAGAGGGTAAAATCTACAGACGGCAAGAAATTATTCAGATTAATCCTGATTCAAGATTATTAGGGGTTTGAGAGATAAGCAGTACATCTGCTTCAGCAGATCATGGTCATTACTGTAGATCACAATGAATTGCACACCGCAGGCCGTATCGGACTCCTTTGTGCATCAGGCTGAGTTCTGAATTGCCCAATCAGGGCAGGAGACTGCCTGGATGTCCTTGGGAACTGCCCAAAGACAACTGGTGTCAAAAGGACAGCAATAGTCAAAAACCACAAAGAAAACCTCAGGACATCTAATAAAAGATAGCACAAGCAGAACAGTCAAACATAGTAGGCATATAAGGAGAGGCTGAAATACTGTGTTTGCTGTCATTTAACCGCTTCTAAAAGGTAAGATGGAGAAAAAGTCTGGAAATGGTCTCAAAAAAAAAAGTAGAAGGATTATTTGAGACTTAGACAAGGATCTGAGCAGCCTGATTTAATCTGGTCTTGTACTGAAAACGGTGATGGACCAGATGACCTTCAGAGGTCCTTTCCAACCTAAGTTTTTCTATGAAATAGAGAGATAAAAAAAAGTTTCGACTGTTCAATATATTCAGACAGTAAATCCTGAAATTGTCAAATTCAACAGCAGACAAAATTAGATTATGAATGTGTCCCCTCCAAACAAGGTGGCTTTCGGAAAAGAAATCATTCCTCCGTTTGATGCACATAATGAGTATTATGGCTCATGAAATAAAATTTTTCTAGGACAGATCTTCCTCCTCCTTTGAAGCTTCAAGACACTGGACTAGATGGATACTAGTATTATCTGCTGTAATTATTTCCATTTTCACATGAGACATGACTCCAAACCAGAGTTTTCATGTTTGTTATCTCCTGATGATGTTCTGTCATGTTTACTCCATTAATCAAGTAACATGCTGTTTTTAAGGGTCATCCATGAAATCTCACAGTCTGAGAGCTCCAAGAGTGAGGTTAGTGTTTCTATCATGCTTGCTAGCAGCAGTAATAAATACTCTGCATACCAGATTGAGCCATTGACCAGACCTATGCATTAGCCAAGGGATTACCACTTTGTCAAAACAGGTGCTGCCACAAGTTTCCTTTATTTCTGTTTATCTTCCCTAACTCCTAATCATCAAAATTATTGTCAGGAGGAGGACAGAAAAGGAATTAAACAAAGTATTTCAAGGACACTTTCATTCTGGAAAGAATTTTATTACCGAAAAAGTTAATTCCTTCCATTGCCCTTAAAATACAGTCAGGCATCTCTCTTAAAAAGATTCCCCCAAACCACAGAATAATTATATTTGAAGATACTGGTCAAATAAAGTTTTAACCTGAAAATAGTTCCTAATAGTTATATACATTAATAATGTATATAACATTAAAATGGCTGTCATAACATGGCTGTCTATTAGTGCATTGATGAGGAAACCACCTGACAGACAGAGAGAAAGCTCAGAAGAGAGAGTACTGGCATCTTTGAAATTCAGTGGGAATGACGCGATGAATCCACATTCATAAAAAGTGCTGTGACCAGGGAGGAACAAAATCAAAGAATAAAATAAAATCTTAAAATATTGCACTTTAAAGAGGGTTTTTAAAAACATACATATATTTACCCACTAGACATACCTTGGCTGACCTAGTGATGGCCCCAATCTCTGAATAAAGATCAGTGCTGTCTGGGAACTTTTCCACTACCATAGTGCAGACGTGGTGCAGGAGGGACTGCTTGTGCACTGTGTCCTTGACTTCTGGAACCTTCTCGAGGTAGCTCAACTCAAAAGCTTTGGCCTGTAAGGGAGAAAAAAGGGAAGAAACTAAAAATAAAGTTTACTTCTTCCCATGCAGATTAGTAGACAAAAATGATTACCAAGTAGGGGCAGAGAGGAAAGAAGACGAAGAAGAGGAATCCTACTAAGGAGAAGAAACTTATTGCTTTTATTTATTTTTAACTTGCTGAAGAGTAGGCCTAAAATCACTCCATCTGCAGTGAAATGACTCCTGACACAGTTCTCACAATTTGAATGGGGAGCATCAACACTAAACTCAAGGGAGTTACACCAGAAGAGTGCCTAGTTCCACGTTTCCTTCAGGTTATGCTAAAGAGCCAAGGAGCACCCTGACACACAATAAAAAGAAAAAGTAGGTTCTATTTTCTAAATTATTTTTCTGGTACAAAATATATACTGGGTTGCAACTGTTGTAATGGTTTTGACTTTTGTTTTTTGAAGAAAAAAGCTGCAGGGGAAATGCTGGGACATCAGGCTTACGTTGGTTCCATTCAGAAAGTTGCCAATGGCTAGTAGAGTAGAAAGAATAAATCCCAAAGTTTTATTGTGCTCCAGTTGGTCCATTCCTTCTTTCAGGTCTAGAAGTGGTTCTGCAACTTCCTGCCATGAGAACAGAAACAAGAAAGTGAAGGCTGCAGTTAGCTACAGCTGCTTTAGGTTTTTAATTCTATGGTATAGATTAATTACTGCAAAAAGTTCCTGAACTGGCGTCTTGCAGAGTGCAAACTGGCCATGTGTGCTGGCTTTCTTCCATGTTCCAGCTAATAAATCACATGCAAGGACAGCAAAAAAATACATAAAATACTTTCCTAATGTTGCTTCTTTATGTATGCAATTGCCTTACTTGTCCTGGGGATTATTCTGTGATTCCAAACAGAACAGAGAATCAGAGAAGGGGCTGCTGCATCTGAGTCAGATGCAGGAACATCCCCCTGCCCCAACTGACAAAAAAGCTTCTTATAACTATTTTTTCTAATCTTTGAAAAACAAACAAAACAAGTTAGAACCCTGGCTGACTTGACATTTGTAGCCTGACCCTAAAGCTTTCTTCAAATGATGGCCACCTCTGAGTTTTAGATACGGTTTTGTACTTGTGTGGGTTTAAAACTGAAAAAAAAACCCACTGCAAACATCAAGCTTTACAAGTGTTCTCATTTTAATCTTTTAACTTAATGCATCTTCCATCCACACATGTTATCTGAGTATAGGTATGTAAACTGATAAGGCTTGAAAACATAAATTCTGTTCCATTACCTCGGGAAGTGAACTACACCAGGGAGTTCAAAGGAAGAGAGTTAGGGTAATTGAGTTGACGGAGCTTATTTCTATGTCTTTGTGTGAGGCCCAGGGTTATTTATTTTGTATGCACAGTAACAGTTCACATTGTTTCTATCTCCAAATGCCATCCCAAGCACCCATGAGCAGCATGCTTTTCCCAAATTATTACACTCTTTATGAGCCAAGAAGCCAAAATTAAGCTGTTATTTTAGACCAACAGGCAAAATAGCTGAGAACTTCACTTTCTTGGAGAAATACAATGGGTCATTCAATAACTGCAGTGATATTTCACCATAAATAAGAGCACAAAGATGAAGGAAACATACATTTCTAGTCACTAGAGAACAATTAATCTCTTGAAAAGAAAAGAACGTGGCAAATTCGAGACAAATTAAGAGATGGCACAGTGAGCAAAGTAATTTATACATCAGAGAAGAGGTGCTAAATAATCCAAGACTTTATCAAGTTGAACTAAAATCAATAAACTGCTGCACAGAATTCTTTGAGTTGCTTTAAAGTCAGGGTTGATTTAGTTTGTTTTGTTGCATTATGGGGATGAATCAAACTGCTCTGCATCTGCTGTAAACACAGGCTTTTGAACTATTTTACTTGTATCAATTTGCAACCTGTTAAAAAATTATTCCTAAAAGGTTAATTTAAAACATTCTGAAGGTGAATAAAAAGGTAGCATAAAAGGCTTCCAGAGCAGGCCATACAGTAGCCCTTCATTTAGCTATTTACATGCAAGTTATCCAAGCTTAGACTTTCTTGCATATAACACATGTTTATAATTACTCTTTTTGATTTTATTGTAGCATTAAAAAACAATAAAAACCAGTGCACTAGATACTGTATAATCAGATGAAATACTCATTCTTGCTGCCTATAAAACTCACCTTCTACCTAAAGAGGGCAGATACATAATGCAGAGCTACCTCATATCCTTAGATACCACCTATCCTTATTTACCATGTTTTTTATTTTTCACCTAAAAATTATGCTTGAATGAAATTTGAGGATTGGCTCAGAATTTCTGGCTGCGAGACATCTGATAATGCCTGATAAATGTTTGACGGACATGCACAAATGAACTCAACTATATATGTGCAATGAATCCAATGGTCCTGGGACAGGGAGGATGTAGCACACGTTCTGTACAGCTGATCTGGCATATGCATTGTTACCAACCTGCTATACTGGTAACTAGTTTACTGCACCTATACAAGTTCACGTGCGTGCTTTTCTGGGAGGGGTAAGATCTTGGTTGGGATGTGAACTTTGAGATGACCAAAATGTAATTTGCCATATTTGCATTTAATCAAGACTGGCCTGGATAAGATATTGCAGGTTGCCGGAGATGGAGCTAAGACCTACTTAGGCAAAACTGTTCTCAGCTGATTAGCAAAGGAGTCTCATGAATGAGAACCCCAGCCTTACATCAACAGCTCAGGTATTTCACGCTGTTGATATCATGGACCACCTAAACCTTCCAGCCTCATGGAAACGGTAGTAAGGTTCATTCATTTCTTACATAAAATACATGTGTGACTTGATAAATAATGTGAGTGCATTCTGAACTGTTATGAATTTTCCTAATTTTAAAACAGATTTTAAAAAAATCAAGCAAATGCCGGACAAAAAAATGACAAAAACTGGGGAGGTAAGTGATTTGGCACATAAGTTTCACAAAAGGTTTGCCCATTTGCAGATGGATCTTCTGCAAAAACATAGTTTCAAGAACAGAAGAATGTTAGCAGGTCATGGGACTCTTATTATCATTAATGCAAACTACTTCATTTTTTTAATTGGATATGCTCATGGTATCGTATCTCAGTCGAAATAACGCTTATGTTTATTGGTTACTTGGAACTTAAACACTGACTTTAACCTTTTGTTACTGGAGAGACCAAACTGCTCACTCTCTCTTGTAGCTCTGATGCTTGATCCCGTATCTTCTTCTTCACCCAACTAAGACCCAAGCTGTCTGTCATATCTATATTTTTCTACGAGGCTTCTTATCACATGCTCCTCTTACTTTATCAGAGTTATCATATGTTATTTCCTGTACCATTTTATTCTAAGTACTGTACTGAGGCCTATCTACCTTTCAACAGGGATAAAAATCTTGGTCCTATCTTCACTCCAGCTATCGCTTCTTTGAGTAGTTTAGGTATTTGAGGCTTTTTATACTAACATCCATTCTAAATGGATTTCAGCTGACAATTCATTAACTTTGTGGCATAAACATTATAGGATGAGCAACAGGAAAACTATCAGAATTTCTTTAGCTTTTAGCAGTGCTTCAAATGTTACTAGAAGTTCTAGGTATAGACATAGATTAACAGCTACAACTAATTCAGCTCACATGAAAGGAACAATTTAGCCTTGTGGTAACTTCAAAGCAGAATAAATAGCTGTACCAGAGTGAAAAAAACCTGGCAAAAAGTATTCAGGCCAGACACAAGTATTTTATGTTTTACAAGTCAGAAATGTAAATGTCTACGACTAAAATGTCACAATTAAAAAATCCTGAATATTAGTGTGATTGCACTTCCTAAAATCTAAGAAAATTAAACAGAGCTTGAGTAATCTTGACAGTATCATCTACAAATCAGTCCACTGTTGCATAACTTGTTAAATAACCATGGCTAGATAAACCTAAGGCATTTTCAGAAGCATGTCCCACTTCTTAGAATCCATATCACACAAAGTTACAATGATTTTTTATTATACACATATGCGCACAGATACACATACAAAATTAATATATACAGGAGAGAGCTGCCTGAAGAGCAATGCATGGGTTATGCACCAGAAGCACAGCCAGAAGGTTCCTGCACTGAGATTCCTGAAAGAACTTGTGAAAGTCAGCAAGTAGCTGAAATTGCCTACAGTTTCATTCTGCTTCACCTATGCACCAAAATTACACGCTGCCATTTTGAAATTTTTGTCTGTGATTCATCATACATGACAGACAACCCAATTATAGTGCTCTCTGAATAAATGCCATCCATGAAGAAGGTGGCAACAACTGTGACTGAATTGAAAAGAGCACCCCTGAAGGATGTCTTATCTTTTGTTTATAACTTTGAAAGAGAGTTATAAACAGAAATAACTTTAATGGATGGTGTTTTCCTTAGTTCAAATGGATGCAAGATCAGTACTCTCATTTTACGATGTAAGGCTGAATACTGTAGTCCTCATTCAATCTTTATCCAAAGAAAAATTCTTACTGCTCTGAAGTAAGAATTTCCTGAATAACAACATCTGGAGAAGATGTGGTAAGGATTTAGCCCTCTTCTTTGTTCCAACAGCATTACTGACTAATTAAAGGAAGGAAGACATAATCTCTAATTTTCTTTTATAGAAGGAACAGATTATGAAGGATCATTTTAGCTGTTTCCTGGTTGGCCACCGAAACAAAAGCGACCCATTTACCGTTTCCTCAAAATATACACTCATATAATAACAAGGTCAGGGAAAGATTAAGCAAAGCCTCGGAAGAGTCTCCACCCCTGCCTCCTCGCTTTCCCCTCACCTTTTCCACTATCTCGTAGTCCATCTTGAAAGCCCAGAGCTGGAGCCTGGCGGAGAGTTCGCTGATGGAGGAGAGGGTGAGAAGGAACTGCTCGGCACTGCCCAGGGGGACATCGGGGTTCGCCAGCTGCGCCTCCTGTATCTTTTGCTTCTCCTCCTCGGTCGGGATCATGGTCAGGATCTTCTGCGAAAGGAGACAAAAGGCAGGCGTCAGCAGCAGGGCCTAGAGGCGTGCAAGGGCTGGACGTAGTGGCACCAGGATGCTCCTGTGGCAAGTGCTCCTGCAGCGCAGGCTCACGCAACGAGCTTCATTTGGACTTCGCCTGAGCTCCTGTGGCACTGGGTGACTTTTCAGCAGCAATGGCAGAATTCCTTAGTCACTGGCTGGTAGATTAGGACAGCACTGTAGTAACCAAGCACTAACTCACCGCCCAAGACAGCAAAACAAGGCCTGGTATCTTGAACATCTGCAGCTGAAAAACACGTCTGTATTAACATGCATTTTTTAAAATTTGTAGTCAGTGGATACAGTTAAGCACGGGATCAAACACTGAAGAAAGACCGGGCGTCTGCTTAGGACTCCTCTCCTCAGCTTTCATATCTTTAAATCAGAACTGGCCACCTTTCTGCATAATACATAAGGAAGTGAGGGTAGAATGAGTGAAATCTTTTGGCCTGTGATTTACAGCAGGTCAGGCTAGATAGCAGGTTCCTTTTAGCCTCAACATCTACAAAACTTCCAGTGCACTTGTAGGCATACAGGAATAACTTGAGGAATCCTGTCCCTTGCTGTTCTCATAATTTATTATTTTTTGTTCAGTCTCTCTTGTTTTTCATGAAACATGACAACTATTGCAGCCTATTAGGTCACTCCCAAAAATTTCACCTGAACAGAGGACAACTTCCCAAGGAATACGCATTGAATTTAAAGTTGTATTTAAAGTTGCATAACATATGGCCTTCTTTTTTTTTTGATCTGAAAATTCTAAAATATTGATGAAAAAGGATGTCAATATTTTCCATTTCTGCTGTCAGTATAGCTCAAAACATTTGTATTTTCCCTTTAATCCCTGGATTTTACATGCTTGTTCACATGTGGCAGCTTTCCTTCTCAAAGTATTGCTCTCTCAGTTACTGCTTCTTAATTAGTTTTTAACATAATAAATGCATTTTAAAATGAAAAAGAAAAGCAAAACAACATAAAGGCATCAGATGAATTGAGGTCTTTACCCTGCTGATCAATGCCTCATTAAAACAAAGCAGTAGATTTTCAACACAACTTATGTTTAGTCATCTGAGAAATGACATGTTTTTGCTGTAGTCTTCTATAATGATAGAAGCTGTTTTGAAGGGGAGGAGAGAATAATAAAAATACAGCCAAAGAGCTATCAGACCTGCCAATCCAAACTACAGCCTTGTTCCAGCACTGGACATAGCCAATTCATCAAAGTAGCACAACTGCCCCCTTCCAGTACCGATAATTCATCTGGCTCCTTGTACAGCGCTGGAGCTAAGCGTGGAGAGCAAGGGACTTTTCCTGGTCAATCAGGCGAAGAACAAGAGTTAAGCAAGCAAATAATGTTCAATTTGTTGAACTGGGACTTATTTAATTTCAGCCACAGCATTTGCATTGTTGTCCATCTTCTTATGCTGACTTCCATGAACATAAATACAGAAGCATTTCTTTCTGTTAATGTTGGCTCTGCCTTTCAGTTAAAAAAAAAAATAAGTCTCCTTGCTTGGACACTGCAAGCTTCTACCTTAATAAATTAATACCCTAAGGAAAAAAGAAGAGGAGGAAAAACCCATAATACACTCTGGTGCTTTTCCTTTCCCTGTCAATGACTGTTTGGAAAATATTCTGACGTACACCTGTTCCGATTGATAGCATTTGGGTATTGATTTTGAGATGTGCTATCCATCCATCCATCCACACACGCTGAAATCTGTAACTTAGGTCATACCTAACATCAAACTAGAGATTTATAAGTAGCTGCTTCAGGGCATCTCTCAGTGCTTAACCAATACTCATCTAAAAAAGGTCATAGAAAAGAGAGACTGAGTCTGAAACTCATAAGAGGTGTTTCACAGACTGTCCTTTGAGGAAGTCAGGCCTCCTAGTGCCTACTCCTCTCTTCAACAACAACGAGAAGCCAACAGCCCCTCAGCTGAGCCAGGGCAGCTTGCAAATAGGATCATATGAACATCCATACATGGAGAGTTTAACAATAGCCATGCAATAGATGTAAAAACGCTTCTGATGCATTTTTGAAGGCTAACACTTCAGCAGTATTCTCAATTGCCTCCTACAAATAACTAGGGCTTTTGGTAGCTACCCAGGGATTCCACAAGTATTTTGTGGTGGTGCAGGGCCTTCACTCCAGAGATTTTGCATTGCTTTCGGGCAGTTTAAAGAGAGCAATGAAACAGTAAGCTTTATTTCCAAAGGGACTCTCCCCCTCCTTGGGCTTTATGTAAACACCACAAGCCAGATGGAGCTGACAAAAAGCATTCGAGTCCAAGTACTGCAAGGCTGATGTGCTGCGTACCGTAGTACGTGAAACAGAGAACGCCAAGCGAAAGAGCCTGTACTTGTGGTGCCAGCTGCCGAGGATCACCCCTGCTGCTGAAAGCCCTGCCTCGATGGGACCAGAGCTGCTGGCAGGTCTCACACCACCCAGGGTGCATCTGCCCCTGTAACAACAACTTACTCATCGGTACTTCTAATCTGCTCCGGCAAATAATTCTGATCCTGCTGGCCATCATCCTCAGTGCGCCCCTGAGCAAGTGGTAAAATGCTCCTATTCTTGATTTCCACTCTATGACTAATTTGAGCCATTTGTTCAGTGCTGGAAACTGATGAGTACACCATCTGCCAGCTTATTATTATTTTTATTATTATTATTTTTTTAAGCACCACTGACAGTAAAAGTAGAATAAAAACACAGCAGGGCAGAAGGTTACTGGCACTTGATGTGACCATTAAATCACAAATAACTTTGAATCTAATCATTAGTTCATAACGCTCTCCCAGTACGGCACTCTTCATGTCGATTCAAGAAGAATCAGTTATCAACAAACCCTATGCTCATATCCTCTAATACATGTGATACATGTATTTCACCTCCATGCATTCTCACACAACTGTTTGGGCCAGAGACTAACATTCTGAGGAAAACCAGTGCACAAATCTTTTCATGGAGAAAAAGAAGTAATTTTTGGAGATCCTGTTCCCATGAGATAATGGATCCTAATTATTCTGTTCCTGGACTGCTGGACCCAGCCACTTGCTTGAACTTTCCGTGAAGGGATCAAACTGTTTATTTCCTGCACTCAGCCACCCTGATGTACGATCTCCAAAAATTTCTAAGAGCAAAGCCTTACAAAGCTCACAGGGCAAAATTTATAACCCCCATATGCTTGAGGGTTACGGGCCTCAGTGTGGGACGCAAGGAAGCACCTAACCAGAGACTGCGAATAGCCTCGAGCCTCTGCAGAAATTAGGTGCTTAAGTTATCTCTTTCAAGAGATAATGGGGCTTCTCGGTGATGATGAGGTTGCAGGGGTGCCTTGGCTTTCATATTTGGTTTCAGCTGATTTTACCAGGCAAACAGGAGCCTGAAAAAAATTAGTAAACTAAATATCTGGTTGTTGTTGAGTCCAAAGCTTTCTGTGGCTCGAGGCCCCCAAGCTCGTAAGCTGCACAACCAAATACACATTAGTGGGTATTTCATCGGACATTTGACAGGCCTCGGCAGACGATTCAGCTCCAAAAAGGCTCTCACACTTCAGCTTTCCAGGCAGCTATTAATGAGAGACATCGGTGGTTTGCATTACCTGCAGAAACTCTAACAAAATATAAAAGCATATGAAGGTCAGGACTCCACAGTAAGTGAGGCCGCCTGCACTAATTTTATTTCAACTCTTCCAAAAATGATCCAATTCTGAGAAGGGACTACATCTAAAATGCCCGACAGCTATCCCTGTAAATCGGGAACAGACAGCTGCTGCCTTGGTCAAACTGCTCCACTTCCTCAGCTCTCTACTGAAATACATGAACCTGGCATTGCTGGTCACAGAAACTGTAGAAGATGTTTTGGTGTGCTGCAAGGAGTGAAAGTGTAGCTTTTTTTCTTTAAATAAAATCTGAAACTCATTAGGGCAGTGATATGCTGATGGTGGGTATACGGCCAGCAAGGCACCATTGAGTCTGTTCTCTCTTCTGTCTAGACTTGTGAAAAGAGGTGTTCTTTCAGGTCACGCGAGCTAGCATAATTTGAAAGATCCCATCACACTTTTACAAAGCATTAGCTAAACAAATTGGAAACTGCAAATGCCAACATACCACGGCAACCATGAGAACAAAAACTTAAATACCTTCATTGTTTCCGAAAATCAAATTTTGCATTTTGTTTATACATGTCTCCATCTGCCTTTTTAACACCAGGCTCTCATTTCTTACCCCTTTTTACATCTCAGGGCTACCTAGCCACTCCAGACACACGGACTTCAAAGTACTTAACAAATGTCGGTATGGAGGGCCTAGCATACCTGGAGAGTTTTTTCATTTCAAATAGTTTTACTAAAAGCTATACCTACCAAAGCAATGCAATATTGTGTAGCATCACAAAGCTATATTGTAAAGCACAAAGCAACCCACCTCAATTTCCTCACAGCATTACCCCAATTTCACTCTGCTAAATTAATCATACTCTTTGGTATACTTGATTTTGATCCACATTCCCTTGCTGAGTAGCACTTTACAGAGGGACTCACTCATTTCCTTTACTAAAGACAAGCACCAAGGACTGGTTTGGTGGACTCTATTCTTGCAGTTGCCTATGATACACTTCATTAAAATTAGGTGCCAGGATTTTAAGCTCGCCTCTTTTGCTTAGCTCACAGGAAGCCCTCATCCATGCTAAGCAGGCAGTTCTTTATCCTGCAGTGAGCTCCAAGTTGTTTGAACACAATGAATGCCAAGCTTTCAAAGAAAGGAAAACACAACCACTTTGGCAAATGTAAGGTGGCAAAAATTTTTTTAGTTGGATTGATGCATGCTTGCAGACACACATTGTGCCTTCCTTTGAAATATGTTTCTAACAGTGCCTGCTCTGCATACCAAATGGACTACATCTGCCTTTCTAGCACCATGCCCCATTTTCTGCCCTTTTTCATAGCTCAGGGGTACCTAACCACTTCAAACACGTGGCCTAAAATGTGCAACATACTTAGGTATAGAGGCTTTAAAATACCTGGAGATTTTTTTTTCTCCTATCTTAGTTAAATATTTGAAGTTAAAAGGCAAAGTATGGATTATTAATGAGTTAAATGGCACAAGAAAAGCAGCATTCAGCAGAATGTAGAACAGTAGCGGAGGGTTTACTGGGTCACTGTGAACTTGATGATGAGTTGGGCTATCATAAACTTGTAGCCTGCATCCCACTGCGTCACTGCCTTGTTGCCAGCACTACTGTCAGCACTACTTTAGTTCACTGTCCTTAAAGGAATTGTTAAGGTAAGTTTTAAGATACCATTTAATCTGAATTTATCCACCAAGGGGCACAACTAAAGCCACATGCACGCTAACATGACAGTGACGACGCTCCTCAGCGAGGGACCTAGCACAGAGCTCACAGCCAAGGCAACGGATGGCTCAGGTGACTATACCCTGTTGGTACCCTGCTCCGTGCTGGATACCCTAAAAGCTGAAGATGATTCTAAATTATAGCTTCTCTGAAATTTTAGCAGTGAATGTTATGTCGTCACCGCACACATCACCTCTCTTCTGCTCTCCTTACATCTCTCTCTTCTGCTTACTAGCTGTGACATCTCTTCTAGACAATTAACTAGGCAGAAAGGCTTTTGAATACCCACTGTGATGCAGTTTTTTAATTAGACCAATTGCATAATTTTTTCCATACCAGTCCTGCCTCATTCAACCCACAGATTAGCTATAAAGTATATTATATAGCAAAGAATTTGCTTTATTCTCTGCATTTTTATATAAATGAAGCTGATGCTTACACTATTACTGATTCATTCATCACTACCAATTATTTCCTAATATTTAGGAACTGTAGATATGAACCAGAAAACTTTCTAAAAATCTAGACGGAAAAGACAACCCCTGTTCCCTCTAAGCTAACTCTAAGGCTAAAGCTGGTGAACAGATGGATACAGAGGAGAAGAGAAACAGGAAACAAAGTTTGTCTACACTGTAGAATAAAGGGGCAGTATGAAAAACTGAGGCAGGGCTCTGCTGAAAACAGTGGGACTCACAATGATGCATTTCTGTATCTCTCTTTGCACCTCTTGGCCAATTCTGCATAGCTTAATCCAGCCCTCTATCTCGCTATAAACGTCTGTCTGACTCTACAACAATGTGCTATAAGAAAAATCTGTAAATTGGGGACTGGGGAAGGGAATCTGAATTCAGTGCAGGGTTTTACCTGATAAGAAATAAATAAATATGGAACATTGAGAAAAAAAAAGCTCTTTTCTCCATGAACATCATCCTTCCCAACCAATAAAGGCTTCATCCTTCAAGGTGCAAAGTACCTCGGCTCTGCTCCATAGAATCATAGAATCATTTAGGTTGGAAAAGACCTTTAAGATCATCAAGTCCAACCATTAACCTAACACTGTGAAGTCCACCACCAAACCATGTCCCTAAGCACCACATCTACATGTCTTTTAAATATCTCCAGGAATGGTGACTCAACCACTTCCCTAGGAAGCCTCTTCCAATGCTTGACAACCCTTTTGGTGAAGGAATTTCTCCTAATATCCAATCTAAAGATCCCCTGGTGCAACTAGAGGCCATTTCCTCTCGTCCTGTCACTTGCTACTTGGGAGAAGAGACCGACACCCACCTCGCTACAACCTCCTCTCAGGTAGTTGTAGAGAGCAATAAGGTCTCCCCTCAGCCTCCTCTTCTCCAGACTAAACAACGCCGGTTCCCTCAGGCGCTCCTCATAGGACTTGTTTTCTAGACCCTTCACCAGCCTCGTTGCCCTTCTCTGGACACGCTCCAGCACCTCAGTGTCCTTCTTGTAGTGAGGGGCCCAAAACTGAACACAGTACTCGAGGTGCGGCCTCACCAGTGCCGAGTACAGGGGCACGATCACTTCCCTACTGCTGCTGGCCACACTATTTCTGATCCAAGCTGGATGCTGTTGGCTGCCTTGGCCACCTGGGCACACTGCCAGCTCATATTCAGCTTATTCCCTTTCTCCTGATTTTAAATATCTGAATGATGGCATCAGGATTACTCGCATCCTTAGCTTCAAGCTGTGGACACAGAACTCAGAAATCCCATTTTCTTTAGCATTGGGCAAGTGTATCAACAGTGTATCATTTCCTGGTTTCTGAATTCTTCAACTTGAAAGCTACCTGCACATATATTTTAAATGAAATTATGGGTCTCTGGCAGCTAATGGAAAGGCCACCCAAAGGAGGGTGTGGTGGTACAAGGCACTCACAACTGTGGACACCACAGGTGGTTGGCAGATGGAAAGGCAAGCTACAAATGTTGGCACTGGAAAGGGTGAGCTGTGCAGAGCAGCTAAACTTCTGTTAAGCGTGCCAGAGAAGGACACAAGTCAAAAGAGATGCTACATGGAAGATAATAAAGATGTGTCCTTCTTTATCAGCCATTTTATGTTGGACTTTGTATGGAAACACTGCCTACAGCACTGAGATCTAACCAGGGGTCTGTGAGTTGGGCTTGGCTAGAGGGGTACTCCTCTCCAACACTTTAAAGCTTAGTACTGCAAACTGCAGTGGTGGGTACATGGGCTGGGTCATGAAAAATTACTTTTTTAGCCTGATTTGTCACCTTCATAATATGAGTAACGTATGTATATAGCAAATAAGTAATATAGCTTTGGGAAGAAACTATATTCTAGTAGGGATAAATCAGGCCTTGCCTTCCAGCTAGAACGATCTTTTGCCATAAGTATTTCTTTTGCATGTAACTGTTGGCAACTCCAATTCCATTCCAGCCAGCTTTTCTCATTTTCTTCTGTAGTCAGCACAGTGAAGGTGGAAAGGGGGAAATCATGAAACACAGTGCCAAACCACTGAAAGGTGACTGTGAATCAATACACAACCTCTGCAGCTCAGCCACTGGTTGAGATTTGTAGTTGTGCAGATTACTCTTACTAGATGATATAGGCTTATTAAAAAAAAAAAAAAAAAAAAATTTTGAAATGAATAAAACCACAATGAAAAAAACACCAGGGGAGCAGCAGGCTTCTTTTACACTTCACAGAGGAAAAATGTTTTGATAAAAAAAAAAAATAAACAGAGCTCATCTTGGATCTCGGTAAGAATATCTGCAAAGTCAAACATGTAATGGTAAAAATTACATCATCTGTAATCTTTATACCAACTGCTTTTCTTCAAACAACAGTAACACAGAAATGCTATTTTGAGCAGAACTAGTCAGTGTATTTGTTTTCCATTAGATATACAATCTAGAATGACTCCAACAGCTAGCTGGGCATGAACTTTATTAAACTCTGTACCAGTTGCATCAGCCCTAGTAACTCACTGCCTATTCTTGCTGCTCACAATATTTCAGTCAAGCTCCAGAGGAACAGATAACACTCTTAAAATCTTGACAGGAATTAACACCATCGTTACTCAAACTTAGACACAAAGCAGAGAAGTCCATGTTTACTGAGCATGCCCAGCCTCAGGTGAATACTACATGCTTCTGAGCACACTACATTGATTTGACAAGTTTCAACTGTCAGTCATGATACAACACATCCCCTTTGTCCCTATTCCATGAAAAGTCTGGCCTGTACCATGTGCAACACTGAAAAAAAAGGAAACATTGAAAAGGCAGACTTGAAGACATCGACTAGTCTTCTTACCTCTATTCCTTCCTTGTTTAAGGCATATTCGTCGAAGTTCAAAATAGCAGTCTTGATAGTCCGGGGAGGGGGCAACACAGTTAAGCCAATATTAATAGCATTGCTTCGTTTTGAGTCCAATACAATGATCTCCTGTCGCTTCCCATCTGCAGCAGTTTTCTTGGTAAAGAAGAGAACAAGAATATGATTCCTGCAGCCTGTTTTATAAAAAGTCACTCCTTTCACTAATGACTTCCCCTATTCAAGGGTGTTGACACTGAATGTAAATCTAATGCATTTATAGTCATCCAAAAAAGCTGAATTCTTCTACCACATCCTTGCTGGTATCAGTGTGAGCTGCCAGGATTTACCTAGAATACCAGGAAGGATATTCTACCTTGCTGCTCGTGATATGTCCGTGAAGCCCTTCACAGGTGCAGAACAACTTCACCCTTTCTGCTTTTTTCGAAGTTTTATTTGAGACTAGACATAATCTTTGGATCTTACCTCCAGTATAAACTACCGTATAAATAATAATGAAAGCACAAAGAACTGACAACATACACTTTAAATTCCATTCTAGAGAAGACCCAAGAAATTTCTTCCTCTCTGTCCCCATCCTCACAGTGGCAAAAATGCGAACCAACTAGGCAAGGTGACTCACAAACCACTTATATAGCATAATACAGTGTTAAACGTGGTCTTTGTTTTTATGCCCCAGCATGCCTCTCATTCTCTCATTGTCCCGTGCTAGAAGGTGTCTCTTTGGCAACTACATATGTCATATACCAGGCAGCTGCAAGAGGACAGGACTCTGCTCCTCGTATACAGGGATTTTTCCTCCCTCTCCATAGACATGAACTTTGGAAACAGTTTTTCTCTGTTTCCCCTTCCTTTGCCCTATCAGAGGTGGGCTGAGGGATGCTGTCAAGCACAGAAGCGTAAGAAGACCAGCACACTGATGCAAGCAAGCAGAGATACGCTCTGCTGTGTATAAACCCATGTTTCAGCAATGTACAGGCGGCAGAGACCTGATTGTGACCTCCCTGTAGAGCCTGTTACCTGGACTGTGGTTAGTGGCTCTGGCAGCAGTAGCCTTAGTAGAGATGCACCTCAAAGGGGCAAAAAGAGAGACTAAGCAATCCCACTTTCCAGGCTGCAACGTGGCAGCCTGTGCAACTATTCAGAACAGAGAATCATCCGTGTTGTCTACAGCAGTAGTGCCTCTTGCATCTCTTGTGGATTTGGGGGAAGCCCAGGAGGAGACTCTTACTGCCCCAGTCTCGATCTGGGCTCAGGATTGCTTTTTAGACCACGAAGCTTTGTTCTCCACTTCCTTTGGGTCTGCACCACAGCCACAGAGTCAAAAAAATGGTCTACACACTGATTCTGCATTGGAAGAACTGTCTAAATTAATAAATATGATTTTATCAAAGTACCTCTGGTTGTGGGTCAGCCCATAAAGGGAACGCAGTTACATCATTACAAAGATGTCATTTTCTGGCATAGCTCAGCTCCTTGCCTGCACAGGAAGAGGTATGCCCACCAGTCCCTGCAGCCTGCCCAGCACGTGTGTGACACTACAGCCCTCCCATCACACCTACATGATTAACATGGTATGATGCAACTGTGAAAGTAATGAGAGAGTTCGTTTCTTTAAACTTAAAAAGACACAATACTTTTGCAGTAAACAGGATAAATTTTAGGAGAGCAGGGATAACATTCGTTTTCAATTTTTATGTCTGTTCTGTCAGAACTGCTCTCTTCTTAACACCTTAAAAGCATCCCTGAAGCCTTCTTGAACTTTCCCTTCTTTGAGTAGGAGAGTCCTTTTTTTCTTGGGGAGCTACCTGAAGGATTGGAGATGCAGCTTCTCCTTTAAAGCAGTCATTTTTACTTCCAGGGAGATTAATTACATTTTCAGGACCACAGTTAGTGGCCAAGACCACATAAAAACAAGCAGGGTTCAACCAGAGACTGCTTCCTCTTGAGTCTGTATTACACTAAGCCTTTTTTAAACCACCACTTTTTACCTTGTCCTTTGCAGCACAGAATTACACAACTCCAGAGACTTTATGCAGAAGGGAAAAGGCTGGAGCAAAGGAGTTAAATTTAGGCTTCCCACATGCGGTATGGGTAAGCAAGCCTCAGATCTGCAGCTCTGCTTTTAGGCTCCTAAATTTGACAAGAGAGACATACTCATTTGAGGGACATATGATGCTAACCACTGGGATGATTGCGATTGCAACAGTGCGCTTGCTCCTTAGCAATGAGTTATGAAAGACAGATGAGCTGTATAGGGGATGTAAGCACGTAGGTATTTTCCAGAGCTATAACTGCATATGGGGTATAAAAATTGGGGTAAGTAACTCTTCTCAAAAACAGGGGCAGAAGAGATTTTAAATCCATTCTGGGGACGACAGCTGAGTTACAAAGAAATCCTTTCCAAATAAATAAAAGGATGAAGAAAAGAGAAAGATTTTACTGCTCTGAACTTTATTACCCTACCACTAGGAAAAGAATTCCTTTTTGTCTGCAATGAAATTGCACATGTGTAAGTGTCTGACTGTTAAAGTAAACTACAACTATTAACTTCTACTACAATATTAGGGGACTTCAGACCCTGTTTTATAAGTTCATTAACAGAAAATGACTTCAAATAATTGAGGGAACAGAACACTAGTGCACTTGATTTTATATTTTAACGTGTCAGTATGTAACATAAGCCCTGAACTGCTGAATATTATATTATCAAATGTAAATAAAAAATTAATTATAAAATACAAATATATCAGGTGGTATAATTTGTGGGAAACAAACATTCCTGCAATGTACTAACAATTGCAGTGAATTTAGATCTTTACAAGACCTAACTGGTCAGATTCTGTTGCCTCTGTTGAAGGCTGGGTAGTCAAAATAGGTTAGTCAAAACCATTACCATCCCACAGAAGGTGATCTGTAGTCTGATGAGCACATAGTCTAAAACATGCCTCTTTGCTTTAATTAATACGGGAAGTAGAAAAATTTAAATCACTTTTCCAATGGTCATATAAGTTATTATATGTGAGCATCAAGTCAGAGGTATCTCCTGCATTTAAACTGCATCAGTCGTACAGAAAAAAATGGGCAATCCCTTAATAGTGAGATGGCAATTTTTTTATTTCTATCTCAATTAGCAAGGATTTAGCACTGGGGATTTAAAATGGAATCACTCAGCTGCCACTGGCTTTGTCTGGGATACATATATATGTAATCTTTTTCAGAAATTCTGGTCCATGTTTATGACTTGCCTTGGCATTTATTCAAATTGCAACAAATGTTTTCAAAAGGAATACGTGTCTAGGCATGTATATACATGTGTATATGAAAACACGTTCCTTAATTTTTCACTCCTACTTAGTTTTTATGTCTGTGGGCACATAATGGATCACTATGTCCCACAGGGTATAGAAGAATCAGCAAAATGATACTTCCAAATGACACGCAGAACCAAGTGGACGGCAGAAGGGCTGAACAACACCATTTGATTCAGTAGTGTCTCCATGTTTTCATTTCTCTTCGCAGAAAAATAAACACTTTGAAGTACTTTGCCAAAGTACCTGCTTTGTTTGGTGGAGTGAGAAGGGAAGAAATTCTAGACTGGCTTGGAAGGGATACCTGATCACTCTCTATTTGCAAACAGAATGTCGTGGTGCTCTACTCCAGAAAATAAACACTCTGCAACTAAAGGTGCTCCATTAACTATAATCAATGTGTGAGTTGTACAGTGTGGCATAAGTTTTCCTATAATCAAGAATCTCCCCTCCCAGCCTCCCTGCCCCCAACGCCTACATTATATCCTACAATTTAAAATCCACTTTATTTTATTGCAGTCTATTGTGTTTAATGAAAAACTTCTCATGAGCAAGGAAGTAGCTGTTTATAGCTGTGTGTTGTGGAAATCAGTGAAGGATTAGAAACTGGAGTAAAATTGGTTACAGCTGTATGAAAGAGCATAAGCACAAGAGAGAGCCAAGCCCCGCCCCCCCTACACACCCTGACTTCTCTTTTCCTCTCATCCTTCTGGACTGTTCCTTTTCTATGCACCTGCTTCCATCTATTGCTATGAAATCTGGAGATTTGACTTTTGATTTGTTGCTCTGCACTCCTTTTTTTCAGCTGAAACCAACTGAGCCGTGAGTCAGACTTTACGATATTATAGAATAAACCTGTTTTGGATTGCAGCCATTGGACACGAGAAACTAGACACAACGGGGAATGTACTCCCTGGAAATAAACCAAGCAGTCTGGAAAAAGCAAGAGCTATCCTAATTTGAGTGCAATCTTCATACCAAACCTCAAGTCTTTTACAGATTCAGTGGTCTGCTTAATTATTCCCACTCTCACTTGATCTAAGGACCATCTCCTACCCTGGAAGATGTGCTGGTTTTCACCAAAACCACACAGGAGTCTCAGAAGTCTGAGTACACCTCCACTATGGTAATCCTTGGTCACCATTGTCTTCTCTACAGAGACAATGAGACTTCTATGTCTGTGTTATGGGACAGGGTGGAAAGAGAGCCAAAGTATAACATCTCATACAGAGAGCAGTTATTAGTCTCTAAGAGGAAAGCAGTCACCTAAATCATTCCTCAGACCTGCACTAATTTTAAAGAAACCTGCTCACTCATCTTCCAGCCAGAAGCCAAAAGCTGTGCCAAAGCATCAGGCAGCCCAGGCAGGTTTGGGAAGCAAGTATAAGGGGAACAGGGAGTGGAAATGGCCAAAGGTAGTTTGGGAACGTGCATGGTAAATGACTGGAAAAGTAAACAAGTCAAAATTCCAACAATTTAATATCTTATCAAAATTTTTGGGTGAGAATAAAAGATTAAGAATCAGCCAGACTGATCCATTACAATATTGGCATTTAGCACAAAGCTAAAGTTTGGAAATGGCAAATTTGTCATAATTCCACATTCAATTCGAGGAATTACATGTTTTATGGATCTAAGAAAACGCTCTCATTCCTTCCATCTACGAACCATCTGTGGCAGATTTGTATTTACAGGGAGAGAGATGAGGAGTAACACGCCACGACGTCACCAGCATTCCTTCCTCAGCAGAAAAGGAATTAGAGCTGAGAAATTAATCTCAGCATCGACCAAATGAACGATCAGCTGAATGTGTTTTTAGAGCTGCTAGGCCATACGTTTCAGATCTACATGCATCTGTGGCACAAAAAATTCAGCTAAGAACAGCGATGGCAGGATCTATGCAAGCCATGTACTTATGTACCTGTTGTTTGCTAGGTACTTAATGAGGGGCTTGATTGTTCAAATTGCAATATTTCCACTTGGCCAAGAAGATCAAGAATGACCATCAGAAAATTTTGAGTTAATAACCCAGACAAGTGATACGGAGAACTTTTACCGTCAGACATCCAGTCTCTCCAGATTAAGAGCAAACAATAATATATATGATACATAACATATATAACAACTTTTGCCAGCCAAATAAATATTCAAGGTACTGACTGGTTTTCATGTCACTATAAAACATATAGGCATACAGAGGAAACATACAAGTGATTTATTTAAGTAAGAGAGATGGACATCTTTTACTAGCATTTTAACTGGTGAAAAACATTGTTTCCCTGATACCGATTATTCTGCTTAGAAGAAAGAGTTTCTGTAGCCATGAAAAACAAATGTTCACGCTAGTAACTTTTTTAATGATATTTCAAATTCCTACTAAATTTAACTATAAAAGACTTCCCTTTGTTGTTGAGTCTAATGTTAAACAGCCTCGTCACTAGCCTTTTATTTTATTTATTTTATAACAATGCTCCTAGGGAAGAGGGAATCCTAGCTACAGAGGTTATTTCCTGTGCCAGCTTCTATCCTAAAATTTGGAGAGCCACATTGTACAAATTGAGGATTTAAAATAGGCTTGTTCACCAGTGTAAAACAAAAACCCAACACCCCTGTAATGTTTAGCTGTAAACTTGGTCCAGCTAATAAATCGACCCTTCAGAACAAAGCACATGTGTAGGCTTTTTGCAGCAGATCCAGTTTGATATTCTAACCTTTCTACGTAACAATTAGGAAGATATTACCGAGTGAAGAACTGTCAAATACACCGATATGAGTCACCACACTGCGACCTTTATATGAACGTAACAGAAAATATTTCAGATTTCAATACCTGGTTTGGCAGTCAGCTACAAACAACCTTATGTAACATTTGTTGGTACTCCCCACCTGAAGCGACATCCCAAAACTGGTAGACCTGAGATAAGAGGGCAGCTTGGCACGTACAGCACCCTAGCCTCATCTCCTAGTTTCAGGCCATGGAATATCTTCCATCATAGGCCAAGCTAGAAACACATCCAGTAATTTTCACTGTTTTCATATAAACAACATAAATCACCTAGATCTAGGTCAGAATGAATACCAATACAATAGCAAAATAATAGCAAGTTGAATACGAGTTGTACCTTTGTGACAGGCAGTTCCTTGGATTTAGACTCAAAGAGATGCTCCAGTTTGGAAGTGTCCACCTTAATGGGTTCCAGTTTCGACCACAGGAATTCTCTGCAGCGTTTGTTGTTTTTACACTGCCACTCAAATGGCCGTACCTCGTTCCAAAACAGACGGATGGTTTTCTTCTTCTTTATAAATGCTGGCTGACCCCTAGAAACCTGGGGTGACCCTAAACCCTGAGGAGTGCTGAACAGAGGAGGAGGAGCCAATAAATTAGCAGAGGGTGGAGGTGGAGGCGGACATCCGAACAGTGGGGGAGGTGGTGGAGGCGGCAAACCCAGAAAAGAAGGTGGAGGTGGAGGAGGGGGAACAAGGGAGTCCCCAGGACCCATATCCATGTCCAACACATCTACATCATCCTCCTCCCCCAAGTCTGTAAAATCCATGTCTTTGATTTTAAGTTCTCTAGGATTAGCCATGAGCTGATCCCAGATGTAGTCAGATTCCTTCTTTGGCTGTGCTGGTGTTTTCTCGGGGACCTGTTCATTGATTTCATCTTCAGGCACGGCTGTCCCCTTGGCCAGCTCACCACTATTGAATTTTTCCGCAAAGGCTTTCACACTGCCTTGGTTGTCCAGATTTCCAATCTCCATCTTTTTGACACTTTCATCTTTGGCCTGCTTCGTGGCCTGAAGGATAGAGATCCTACTGGCTAGGCTAGTGAGTGACTCCTCGTTTTCCTCCGTCTCCTTCTTTTCCTCCTTCGCCTCCAGCTCCTTCTCCTCTTCATCCTTGGGCTTTTTGTTATGCGCATACAACATGTCCAGCATAAACCGCTTGTTGTTGAGGATGTTGCTGCACTGCTCATTCACACCAGCATCCTGAATGGTCTGCGACCATGGACCTGCAATCACACACACACAGATGGGAAGAGTCAAGGGGAGGGAGCACTCTTCAATCTGCCAGAAAAAATCTGGGGGACACATGCACAATTAGTCTGAAACTGGGGAAGCAGTAGCTTTGAAAATTTTGAAATAAGTGACAGTGCTGATATATGGCCCAATCTTGATGGGCTGGGAGTAATTCTCAAAAAAGGAATGGGAGCAGAAAATAATCAGTGTAGCTCAGCAGGGACTATATAACTGTCAGGATTTCAAGGTTCAGGTTTTTCCTGAATCTGTTAGGCTTCACTTTGTACTTACTACCCCAGCTCATTTTATACAGTGCATAAATGCTCAGAACGTTTAGTAATCCGGAATGGGGCTTAAATATCATGACAATGGCTCAAAATAGGTTATCATCGTACTTTTCACCTGGCCATAAACTGGAACCACCCCAGGAAAACTTCCTTAAAAAAGAGATCTTCCCTGCCTGATGTCAAGGTCAACATGTAACTGCTTACTCCTCCTCCTCCCTCCCTGCTGGCTACGGGAGGACAGCTTTCACATCTGGCTGTTCCTCAGACCGCCCAGCTGGGTAGCCAGGCCATCTTCACAACATGGGCTATTTGAACCCCAGAGCAGGCTGCATACGCAGGGTACAGCTCTCAGGGCAACTCAGTGAGTATAAGCATAAGCAAGATTTTAAAAGTTATTTCTAGGAATATGAGCACCTTCATAAAAGATTTTTGAAAATGCTGCTCATCAACCACTGTTACCCACCCTGCAATATATGATGGCATTGAAAGCCTAATGGCCGCCTTCCCACATCACAATCACTTAACATGTCACTGTAACGAAGCTTCATCTTTCTGACTACTGCTTTTCTCAACAATAATCCGCAAAATACCATGTTTGAGACAGCACCATAAATAACAAACTATAGCAGTCAAATTGTAAAAATAAATGATGTAAGCATCTCTTTGACTACCTTTCCCTGAATATAATACTGCTAGCCAATGTGGAGAATGTGTCTAAAAATTATGGTGCTTCTTTTCCCAGTGAGCATCAGATGAAGTGATTAAGCATGGACAAAGATAATTCTTCGCACTTACTGTATTTCCTTCTGCTCCCCGTAGTCTTTACACATTTTATTAATATATTTTTTATAAACTCTTTTTCTTAAACACATTTTATTTTGATTGCTAGCCTGCCTTCCTTGTGGTTGAAGATTTTCTTTTATACCTGTCGGTTGCCCTTTCTCTTAAACTTCCATTTTATCTTTGTTTCTCCCCTTATGCTCTCACCTTTTTCAATACTGTAGAGTTTTAAGCATCTTTTATGGCTTCTTTCATCAACGGAGTTGCTTTCTTACCATGACATCCAGCCCTGTGCTCTGAGAAGGTGTCCCCTTGGTGAGATCCACATCCAGGGCCCCACAACTCCCCCCCACCCCTTTAAAATAACACCACATTAAAATGTAGGATGGGTCTCACAGCACAAAGCATATGGACAGAAATGACTCTCACCTCTATTCAGATCAACCTTTAAGCGACATTTTAAAATGAGTCCAGAGGTTTAACCCCAGACAAAAGAAAAACTTTTTCTCAGCAATGGATACAACCTGCAAAACTGTTTCCTTCTACTTTCCTGCAGGAGGCTTGACTGCTTCCATTATCTGTCCATTCTTCCTCAGACTATTCCTGGGATTGCTTTCTTACCAAGATTTGTCACCTGAGGTAGTCTCTCAGATTTGTCTCTGAGGTAGTTTCACTGGACAACATGACTAGACAACTCCTTCCCCACACCACAGATTTTACCCAGCTGAGCCCCCACAGAGGATTTCCCCCTACTCCCAGCCTTTCCTTCAAAGACGTTCAAGATTGCTCCCAGGATCCCTTCTACAAATCCCACATGACCCACCTGCTCTCAGTTTCACCAGCTGGGATCCTCCAGGATTTAACCCCTTTGCAAAACTGCTCATCAAAATTACCCCAGACACAATCTCTAATTTGGGCTCCCCAAGTCTGCCTCCATGTGCCCTAGCTGATCAAAGATTATTGCTGTGAAGACTCTTGCTACCTTGGTGGCCTCTTCTACCCTCCTCTCCATAGGTAAAACTTTGAAATACCATCAGAGAAACAAGACTTGGTGGAAGCCAAATTCAGCAGGATGGCTAATGAAGGAGGAGTCAGGACCAAAGGCTTTATTCCTTTGTCCTTAATGCATCTGGGCAGAACCAATGGGCCACCGCATTCATGGCAAACTGCTTGTTGGGAATGTGAGAACTGCTGGAGAAAGTGCTCTCCTTTGCTTTCTGAATCTCCTCACCTACTAGAGGGCAAACAACTCACTACGTGAGACCTCCTACACAGCACAACCCAATAAATCTTTGGTCTACTGGTAATGCAGGTCAATTTTAAGACGTTTTTTCGATAACAGGGTACATTTCTTAGCTGTTAACAAAAAGTATATAAGCACTTTAATTAGAGTGGTAACAGGTTGGTAATAGACAAGATGAGGGGAAAAAACCTGCAACCTGTTCTCCCTTACCTACACTTGGACTATTTTGGACTATGCCACAGTGTAACGACACCCTTCATCTGTCATACCTCCCCTCCCTTTCCTACATATATATCCATCTACATTCTTTAAGAGTACAATAGCATTCTTTGTAACTCAATCTTGGTGCTGGTTGAAAAGAAGCTAGATCTTAAATTTAGAATAAAATTAACTTAATGCTTCCCAGAAAAGAAAGTGATAGGGTTTAAACATGGGCAGTACAATCTGACAGTTTATCTCCTTGAGGTAATCCTTGTGATTCAGTGTCATCCCTCTCCTTTCAGGAAAGAGCAAGACTATTTCACACTGTGAAGCAATTTTTGTTTTCTGATCTAGAATTTAGAACACTTAGGACAATGCACTCCCCTGTTCAGCCCTAAGAAGACTTGGAAACCAAATGCCCTAATTACATTACATTCCTTTACATCTCTAAAAAAAAGTAGAAAAGAGTAATTAATCAATGTAGGTCAGAATCTGCCTTTTACTCCCTACCTGGTCTGCGTGTCAAGCTCTGGTTGTCATTATCTCTCCAGGCAAACAACTGGTTCTTAAGGTGTTTTCCAGGCTGGGCTACTCTTTAGAGGTGCCTGGTGGCATATCTGACCAGAACCACTGGTCACTACAGAACTAGTCTGTTCCAGACGAGGTCTATTTCATGTGTCTCCTCCACACAAGCTAACGATGGCCACAGCCCAGACCTATCTTCAGCAACTCCTATGCATCTCCCCCTGATTTCTGAAGCCTAACCAAGACAGGAAACTGGAGGGAAGGAACAAACATCCCAGTCCTCATTGCTCTTCCTCTTCCACTAAAAGCTAACAGCACGAGAAAAGGTATCTGGAATCCCATGACAAATTCTGTCAACAGGGCCCCTCCTCATTGTTTTATGCGTAGAAAACCCAAATAAATTATCTGGGAGCTAGAGATGTAAGTTGCTGCAACACGAGTATTCAGTAGTTAATACATCAATTTTAAGGGAAGAAAATGGTCTTGAGTCAAAGGAAACCTCATTTCATCAAGGCCTTACTGTCCTTCAAACACAGAAACCCCAACAGTCTGTGGATTTCCAAGCAGAGAATGGAAACAGATTTGGCCAGGGTGATGGAAGTCTTACATAGGTGCAAAGGGTTTCTTAGCTAATTAACACAACAACAGAGCTGCTAATTTAATATTTTTTCTCCACCAGAAACCCTTCATTATTGAAAAAGCTTCACTTTACCAGTTTCATTGTCACTGGTTAACTTGTCCTCTCTCTCTTCCCTCTCTAAAGTGCTGCTTGCTGAGGATATGCTGGATGCAGAGCAGTTGTCTTTTTCATTCACTTCCTCATTCTGCCTCTCTTTTTCACTGAGTATTGCACTTTCTTCTGGCTCTCTCTCTGGTCCTTGCTCCACCTCACTCTCTGGTTCCACCTCTGTAGCCTCTATTTCCTTGGGTGTCTCCGTTCCCTGCTCGGCCTCAGCCTCAGCCTCCTGCTCTGGGTCTGGTTCTGGTTCTGTCTCTGTTTCTGGTTCAGGTTCACTGGCACTCACTGGCGGAGAGAACAATGGGAGAAAGAGATTCACTTAACGACGGAGTCGTCTCAGGCTCACCCTTCTAAATGAGAGCGATGTGAAAGTTGTACAAGTGCCTTATGGAAAGAAAATAAAAAGCAAGTCCATGGCATGCGGAACATTATGAGCAACAGACTGATGAATGTTGTGCGATGACAGCACTGCACGTGAGAGTGGCCTGGCAAACCCCCTCACTTGCTGTCTGGAGCCAGTCCACTGTTTTTATACATACTTCCACAGCTGGAGTGTTGGACTCGCATAAGGAGTTGAACGAATCCGCAGAAAATGGGCATCCCACCTGAGCATGCCATTGACAACTCAGTGCCTAGGCAGAGCCAGGAAGGAAGAGATCTTTTAAAAAACAAAAAGGAGGGAGATTGTGGCTTTTAGTTGAATTTTCTTTGGGTTCTGGAAGAATTCTTTTTTCACCTGATAAGGAACACTTCAACAAAAAAATACAAATATTAGTTTTATTAACACAGTTGAATGGCACAGTCTGGAAATGGCACTGTCACACATTTGGCTGACAAAAAACATATGTTTTTTCATGCACATTTGTTTCAGAATAGCCTCATCAAAACTGAACAAAGTTTCCAACTGCTTGACATACGGCACAAATTTAGTTTCCAATTGGTTGGTATATGGCATAGGATGAGCTTTTTTATCAGTTGGCACCAGCAAACACTGTTGATAGCGCACTTGGTTTCTTCTTCCCTGCTTTATCACCGACAGTGAAATTCATTCGTTCACCTTTACGGTTTTTAGCTAAACCAGCAGATTTTCACATGCAAATATTCTATGCATGCTGCAAAGAAACTGAAGAGCATCCATGTATATTCACATCAAGCAGCTCACAATTTTCTGACAACTGAAACGGCCATGCAAGAGTGACGAAAATGGGCATGCATGTTAGTTCTGCATACTCCCCAAATTCCCTCTCTACTAAATCTTGTGTTGGGTGGCTGAACTACAATGACCAAGTCATACTTATTTTTTCCCTCTGTTAACTACTTTTCATTATACTATTGCAAAAGAGCCTTCTGGACTTGTCGTGGTCTTTGGATCGCATGATATACAATGAGACTTTCTTCAAGAACTACATGAATCTTTGAAGCAAAAAAAGTATCGCACTGGAATGCAATGCAAACATTTCAGTCCTGTAGGGAGCAGGTAAATAGATTTATCCTGAGAAAGTATAAGCCAAAATAATGAAGGTCACAATGTTTTCCTAAGACTGTTTCATGTTGAGTGCCTATCCTATTTTCTGAGACACCCACACAAAGAATGATTTCTAACAATGCCTGTGCCTATCTTTACAATAACACGTATGTTTTTAAACTAGCTTTCAGTAATGCGTCTTCACACTATTGCACTTCATTTCATATAATTTAAGCGTACTAAAATGCAAATTATTTTTTTGCCACTGATTTCATTGAAGCTAAGTTTCTACACTTTCATATTGATTTTGAAGGTGTAGTTAGTTAAATAACCAGACATGCATATATAATAATTTCTATAAAAGAAATGTACACATAATATGTTTAATATATAGCCCACGCTCACTCAAATCCCTCTAAGATATTTTAAAACACTCCCAATTAGAAGCTTACCTTTCTCTCTCTTCTACATAGACAGCATCTAAAAGTCTAATAACGTGCAGCTTTGCACATGCCTTGTCTCTCTAAATGTATCTTACCTATGACTGTACCCTGGACCCTGCCTACGAGAGAATCAAAATTATAGAGAACTGGCAAGAAGTTGGCAGACACTCTGAATCCCAGTGGTGTGTTTCTGACCAAAGCTGTCAGTGTGTAGGTATAGCACCAGAGCATTTTAAAGTCAAGCGAAGATTTGAATATAACTGAGATGCAAGCTCAGGAATCCTTCAGGAGTTCCTGGAACTAACATGTACTGTAGCATGAAAGACTCTGAGCTTGCAACGTTGTAGTGGTCCATATATAGAAATGTCATCAATTCATCACAGTTTCATATGAATTTTAGATGTTTCTCTCTAAAACAAAAGCTATCATGCAATAACCAAAAAGGTCAACTCAACAGCTCAGGTGGAGAAAGAAGCTGACTAAAACATGGCCAGGACTGCTAATGCTTATGGCACCTTTGTCATCGTGAAGCTACACTGAAGATTCAATAGGATAAAGTCAGGGGAGACTCTTCAAACAAGAAATATTCCACGCATACCAGAAAGATGCAGTATCTTAGCAGAATCTAATATATAACAAAGAGTAAAGAGCAATATACTGATACAGGCTGCTCTTTTGAGTTCAAGGACTATCAAAATCTAAGCACTTCTAAAACAAAATAGGGATATGTTGACACTCTCTCTCTCAAGTCTCATGTTGACAGTCTCTCTCTATCTTTAGGGATACCAAAATAAATTATGAATACTGAGCTAAGTCCAGTAGCGCTTCCCTTAAAAAGCAGTTCAAAAATCAAATCTGTCAGCAAACACTAACCGGACAACAAAGCCAGCAAGCTAGACCTGTGTCCATCACTTGCAGTTCCATCGTGGAATCCATTGGGCTGATATTGGTGAGAACTTCTAAAGATGTTAAAAAATACAATTCTCAGTGAATGCTTGGTGGTGGCCTATTTGAAATGAGCTGGAAATTTCAGTCCCATATCTACTGGATCAATTTCCACACCAGACAAGACACTACTTCAAGAGGCAACTTTACAGGTGGCAACAGAGTTAAATAACACGCCAGGCTCTGTTCCCTGTCTTCAGACTTCTGCTGGTGGAGAGTGCAAAGACTCAGGGAAGCAAGCATGGACATATCAGAAAGCATCAACAGAAGGCATTCCTGAGACATTAAGAAGTGTGATGACATTATAAGCAATGTTTACTTTTTTTTAAAAAAACCCAATTCTTACACATATACAGTTCTTAAAAACTAAACTGGAATTGCCAGATTCAGTAATAGAGGTAATGTCTTTTCACTAGTATATGCTATTTTTCACACTTCTCTCAAGGCTTAGCTTCCCTGCTCCCTCCCCCCCGAATTAAAACAAATGAGAGAGTTGTGGTCTTTAAATGAGCAGAAGTTTTACTTGCAATTGGATTAATCAGGAGGAGGAAAACTGAATGCAGCTTTAAGGACTAATTTTTGAGTCATATGCCCACTTCTTTTTCTGCCAGAACTTAATCTCTAAAAATGTATTATTGGAAAAAAACGCAAAGACTTCTCGGAAGAATGAAATCTCCCGAAGAAGCTGTGTAACCTCATCACTAAAAGAGACAGTAGCAGGGTCCCTCAATGAATGTGTAAAGATTTCGTTGTTTTGAGAGATGGTGTAATCTGCATCTTCTGACATTTTCAAGACTTGGCCATGTAAAGCCCTAGCAACCTGATCTGCTATGATCTGGTCGAATGTTGGCGATAGCCCTCTTTTGAGTGAGAGGTTAGAGAGGACAGCAAGCTGCTCCCTTCTGAAAAAGATGGCTACAAACTTGTAATGCTATACAGGGACATAGAGGCAAATGACTTTTCTTTCAATACTCAACTATAAACGAACTCTGAAGCAGACACAAGATGTCGCATCCTTAGTACTTGCTGATAAGACCTCAACCCCCCAGTCCTATAAGCCCTCAGAGAGAATAAACATCCCTCCAGGCCCACATCTAATCCCCTGCCAGGGTAATAGATTAGGCAACTGCACCTTCATCTATTTTCTCTGCTCTCTACTTGGAGCGGGAAAATACATACGCTAAGTGTCTCCTGAGGATGCATGCAGTAAGTCTGAAGATGGCTATACCTACCCAAGCCCTCTTTGTTCAATTGTTCGGGCATTGCTTAAAGTCTTGGTTGTTACCTTCCTTCAGTTCCTCCAGCACGGGATTTCTCTTGCTGTGAATTCAGCAGGAACTCTCTCTCTTTCCTCACCCTCACCCCAATCTTTTCGTCCCATTCCTCGTGATGGTAAAAACTAGCACAGAGTGATCATCAGTAGGGAACTTGCTCTTTCTTCATCAAGTCAGAAATGATCTTTCTTTGTCCCCCACCCCAGTTCCACCTCTGACTTTCTGTACCATGGTTCCTTTGGCTCTACAACTGGGGCTGCAATGGCCTCACTGTGCCCTCATGCTCTGATGCTCCTCCATCTGCTGAGATGCTTTCATCAGTCATAATTTAGGCAGTCGTTGAAGTTTGCTCAGCTGCTAGTATGTTCAGGTTTCCTATTGTCCACAGTGTGGATGGCCTGCTTACTTCCTCAAGTGCTAAAAAAGCTGCTCCTCTCAGAGAAGGGTTCATCTCCAATTCCTTTGTGGATTAACTTCAGAGATGTCTTGGTTATTGTTGCTCTCCTTTACTGCACATGTGCACTTCATAAAATATCCTCCAATGAAATTATGAAAAAGGAAGTAGCTGCTCTGAAAAAAAATATTAAGTTCCATTTTGCAGTTATGGGACTGCCTTCATTTCCTCTGAATGCCATACCCCAAGTTTTACAAGAGTAAGTCTTACAAGACGTGATTACTGTAGTGGAACCAATTGTTTTATATGAGAAAACACTTCAGCTCAGTAAGTCCAGATTTTTATATTGGGTAAAGATACTGAGACGTTTCACAGTGTGGGACAAAGGTCCACAGACAAAATCCATTTCCTTCTTGAGCCCTGTAGATACTGGATGGCCAAAGGATAGCTCAGCACAAATGGCATAAAATAAATCTGACTCAAAAAATCACTTATTGTTTTGCTAGTAGAGGACCACACTTCCTGTTTGACTTCAGGTTCTGAATTCTGCAGATGATTATCACACATCTGTTAACACTGTTCTTGCAGAGTCTTTGGAGGGTCCTACGCACAGAACCGAGGAAGCGTTTTCTTTCTGAAGTTTTATCCTTGCTTGGGAAGACGGTGACCCCCATGTTCAAAGCAACTGCTTGGGGTGCAAGTAATCTGGGTTCTGTCCATGGCTCTATTTCAGCTTTCCTACAACTGCCTTAAGCAAGTTAATGCCTCAGTTCCTCTGTCTATTAAGTGTGATTCATAACATTTCCTAAGGACAGTAAAAGTTGAGATTTTAATTCATTATGGAGCATAAGGAACTCAGATAATAGTGTAGGGGCCATGGCACAAAATCTGTAAATAAGCCTGCCAGCTGTTGGCTGATATCCAATAATCTGGCCACCTCCAGATGAGAGTGCCTGCCCTTCCCAAATGCTCATTACTTCCTATGACCTTTCCAATGCTTTTGGTGGGCCTGAAACAGCAGTCCTTCCTCAGACACAGCTCCCACTGAAGTATGCAGATTTGAGGCCCCTGTTCTGGTGCTGCCCTGGTCATTTGCCTGCAGCTGCCCTTCGCTGCAGGCTTACCCTGCCCCATCCATATGTTCTCTCCTTGCAGTCCATTTGCCAGGCTTCCAGGTGATGCCTACTGGTACTGCCAGGAGTTTTAGTAAAGATGTTCTGCCTACCCACGTGTTGATAGCTTTGCCATATTCTGGCTGCCTGAAGTTGCCCTGTACACCTGCTCTAAATGTATTCTCCAAATGGATTGTGCTGCTCCATTTCATGCCACAATTTTTTTTGAATGCTTCCAGGAGAAATATGTTAAAATAATCATCATAAAAGAGATACTTGCTCCCTACCCAGCTCTGAAATCCTAATGGTGGAAAAATCCAGTTTATTTGCTCTAAAAACAATATTGCAATCAAAAAAAAATGGGCATCTGGATGTTTCTGAATATCAGTGTTACAGGAAAAAATCCATGTTTTTTAAGTTCAAATGATTCCGCTGAGACTTTTAAGGTGCCAGACAAGAAAACTGGGAATATAATTGGGAAAATATATAAACCTAAATTAAATAAACTTCATCTACTTAGTACGGTGAGGATAAACATATGCAACATTCAGTACTTGTAACTTTTTTCTTAAATTGCCTTGCTTTATAGCATGCTACCAGCCATAACACTCAATAAAACCAAGCAGTGCAAGTTACAAATGCATTAATCACCAATAGCACATAGCAGGAAATCAAATAAAATAAAAATGAATGATGGCGATAATTCACCCTCAACATGCATTCTCGCTCCCAATGTTAATGCAACATCATGTGGCGCAAATATAAATCTGTATGGTGGGTGTTTTTTTGAGGACTGAAGGAGGGGTACATGATGCAAGTGGCAGAATGACGTGCACACACAAAAAATATTGCTCTGTACACCAATAAATTATATGACAGCAAACCAACCGTGCAAACACTAATTATACTTTCCTTTTTACTAATTGTCTGTGGTCTCTTTTAAGTCCTTTACTACTTGTGCTACAATTTTAAGAGTTTTTGTTGGTGTTAAAAATAACCAACACACCCTCCCTGCCTTCAATTCAAGACCTTTTCTGTTTGTCCCATTCAGCCTGTGCTCTGCTGGAAGGTTATTATAGTCTTGGCATTCATCTGTTGCATTTCTTTCAGAGAAACCACATAAGCAAAATCTGTTGGCAGGAATATTGTTGGTTTAGTATTCAGTAACTTCTAATATACAAGGAACATGATGCTAAAATTAAGACCCTCTGTATGCTGTATTTTCCAATTATTCCATTCTAATAGCAGTAGACAATGATAATATAAATCATAGCAACAATTAGCAGTATATTCTTTGCTTGAATAGGCTAGAAGACATCCAAATCTATGGAAAAAAAGAGGAAATTTAGGAAGACAGCATGAAACAATATAATAAGACCCTTTACTTTGGCACCTCAGAGGTTATATTCTTGCACTCATGCATCAAAAATCACTGCTAGCCCAAGAGAAACTGTGATAAAACCACCGCTCTTTCCCTTGCCCTCCTTTTCACTTACCTTCTGAGGGCTGAGGGGTCCCACAAGGGGTGGAGGGGGTCTTCAGCTCTTCCTGGGACTCTACAGGTGCTGGGCTGATGCACTTGGGTACAGGCGAGGATGGGGCTGAAGGAGATCTCAGGTTCAAGGATAGCTCACTTCTGCCTCGGCTCACGCTCCGACTCCTCAACTCCTTCTCATACTCCTCCGCTGCCAACCTCTCCAAGTATTTGTATCTGAAAGTTAAATTCCAGAGGGTTTCCGTAAAGAAAAAGAAGTCTGTGGCTGATGCTTGTTTATGGATGAAACACCTGCAGAGAATGAGCTGACTTCCTGACACAAGGGGTATAGCACTAAACTGCCTGGCTGGTAAATCTGCCAAAAAATGCACACCAAAGCAAAGACTATTGCCCTGAAAAACATTAAATTGCTCATGACAAAACAAAAGCAAAAAACAGCAGAGTTAAAGAGTCCTTAGATATAGTATTGTGTCTGCATAGTCCTTCTCCTTTTGGAAGCATTTGTCTGTCCTCCTTTTCACCCTCCTCCTTCACCTCCTCCTCCTCCTCCTCCTCCCAGCCCTCCCTCTCCCAAAACTAAAACGGGAGGGAAAAAAAACCAAAAGAAAAAAAAAAAAAATCTCCAAAGCCAGAGCCCCTTAATACTGATGCAAAGAGCCAAAGTCTGAGACTTGCTGCAAGGAGAGGAAAATGCTTCAGTGCAGCAGACAAAAACAGATCTCCCTGAAAACAATACCAATAATAAATGTTTGGATTGACTATCTAAAGTCTCTGAACCTGCTTCTATTTGCTCTGAGAGCCATGCACTGGAATTCACTTTGTTCTCTCCAGAGTCTACAATGGAAAGTTTTCTTTTTTTTATTCTAAAAAATTTTTCTGCCGGACTCAGACATCCAATAGCTTGGACCTGACGTCACATGTAGTTTATTCATCAAAGTCACTTTAAAAGAACAAAGATACATCTGTTTTGCATTTTAGGCAGGCAGAACTCACTAACTGTTTATTAAGACCAGCTACCAATCATATTCTTCATAGTGTGCTTTATACATTTCGACCAAAATAACTTTGAAATATGTGCCTATTCCAGATGTCTGCTAATTTTATCCACCATTATTTGCTAAGGAATAAATTCATGAATACAGCTGGATTGGGCTTTAGACTGTTTGTCTTACCCACAAGTGAACTGTTAAACAGGTTAATCAAGGCTACTGCTTATGTCCCCGAAACACTGCGGTCATCCTCCTATACCCGCTGTTGTAAACGCTTCGTAACAGGGAACACCTCTCCTCCCCCCTCCTGCCTCACTGACAGCCCAAATTAGTGTACGAGGGTGCATTAAAAGCAGGCAGGGTAAAGAAGTCAGCCATATGTGGTAACAAACACGCTTAGTACATATGGTAGCCACACACACATGCACATCTGCAAACATCCATACAGAGCATAGAAATGTGTCTTTGAAGAGCAGTCCCTGTGTTTTCAGAGGCAATTTGCTTTACTGCAAACAGCAATAATGAAGAACAAACTCATTTTCTTTTATTCCTCCAGAGGTATGTACAGGCTTTGAACAAATTCTGCAAGAACCCCTACAGACTCTGGATGAAAATGTAACAAGCCACATACTTGTATGGTTATAAAATAGGAACTGTTTACAGTTCTAACATGAAGCCAATTCTCGAGAATGATTTTTGCCTTTTCAATAGAGGAGAAAGCCTTTCGCTGGCATTAGCATAATGTTTTGTTACAGTTCATGAAGCCAGTCTTTCTTTTGACGTTGGTCACTTACGTATTGCGCCTTCCGCCTCCTCACAAGTAGAGCAGATGGGACTTCAGACTCATAAAGAGCCATTCAAATTGATCACTTAGCTCAAACAGGTACAGCCCAGCTGGCTGCTGCCGAGGAGGGTTTTGCAACTTGCCAACAGACTACAACAAAGATCTGGATGGATCCTTCTGTAACGGGGGTAGCTACAATGTTTTATTGTCCTCAGCTTTTTTTTAAGCTGCTTTAACATTTTAGCTTCTGTAGCTGTGCGCTGCACAGCCAACCAGCAAAGCAGAGAACTATCATCAAGATGTGCCTTCTCAAAATGTATCTGTTCATTATACTGAAAGAAAAAAGGGAATCAGAACCACAACTGTCATGGCAGCACATCAGCATAACTAGTTATCAAACGGGAAGCCTAATAAGCACATATAGCAATTTAACCGAGCAATAAAAATCATTCAAGAATCAGTTGTTAACACTTCACACTTGATAAATGACATTTATTCAGGTTATTTTTTGTTTCTGCCTGATGTCTTAACAATGAATGAACACCAGCATCAAATACACAAGGTCTCATGATGACCAAAATCTGAAGGACTTGAAACGATTAGCTACCATCCCTCTGCTTCAATTCGTTCCTTCACTACAGGATTGACACACTCTGTATATACTGCCATATTCCTTTAAATCATGGAAACCTGCAGACATCATCACGGCAATGCCACCTCTTCCCTACAGACAAAGAGCCAAAAGCCTGTGGGCTATCCATTTGGTATACCTCATGAACATGACATTCCACTTCTCATCTTTAAGTAGATGAAAATATCATTGTGAGTTCTCTAGGTCTCTGAGCAATGCCCGGAGAGCAACTTAAAATGTTTATGTACCAACAAAGTCATGGGGTTGAGAGCATTTGAGCAGTAAATCACACAAGAGAGAGCTTGGGAGATCACCTTTCTTGGGTTTATTTTTAAATTACCACTGGAAAACATCCAACCAAGCAAAGTAAAAAGGCCTCAAAACATTGAACGGCAAGAACACGTGAAATGAATGCTGCTGAGTTACACTCAGACCCCTTGAAACTGCAGGAATCTTTCTCCCTCATACTGAGGCCACCCCAGAGCCATTGGAAAAGTGGGTGCCTTTACTCTGGAGCTCCCGAGTGACACAATAGTACACAGAATGCTCCAAAAATTTGACAGAATTTAGACAAACTGGTGCTTTTAATAGAGCCTTTCCTATGTGCTCTATATTATCTCCTTCTACTTTTCCAAACTGATATGGAGGAAATGTACAATCCAGATTTTAACTAGGATTTTAGCACCATGGCTATAGCATTTTCTTACAGTCCATGCATTCTCTTAAAACAAGTCAACATGCAACTTGCTATAGGAAATGAAATTTCATTTGTGCAAAGGTGTTCATTAAACAAAATCGTTACAGAAGGCCAATGTAATGGACTACTGGTGCAAGACTTCACTTGCAGATGTTTTCTCCAATATTTATGTGCTGTCAAAGCAAACACGTGTCTTTCCTCTTTACGAGGAAGAACTGATAGTTTAACATTTCAGTTCAAAAGAGCCCTAAAGATAAAGACACATTCCTAATGACCAGTGAAATTGTCTCAGATTGCACAGCAGTGATGCCCTGCTGGTGAACACTTCCCCAAAAATACTCCAGTTTACTTGGCATATTCCCTTATAACTTGAAAGTGCTGGAGAGCTCTCTTCTAATTTGTTTCAAATCTTGCCGACGAGCACGCTTGCTGTAAAAGGTTTTACTCGGCTAAGATCAGTCTATGATGCTTATGTGCTCAGACATGTTCCATTTCAGAAAATGCTTTAAACTATTTGTAATTGTTTTGGCTGGAAGGACAAAGGAAAGCCCATCCACCTTTTCTTACTCTTAGAGAGGTCAAAATATTTTTTTTAATCTTAGCTACTTCAGCCACAATAGATCAGGCTTCAGTGTGCAGAAATGAACTGCCTCCTGTATGATGGTTTTGTGAAAAAAAAAACCCAAAACCAAAATGCAGCAACACAATGATTTCTGAGATGGCTGCTCTCATACTTCGATAACGTAATTCCAGTTCTTGACAATCCAAAAGTATCTCCAGAAAGTAACCTCTAGAAGACCATAAAAGCAGAACTGAAGCAATCTGGATGATTTTTCATCTACTATTTACTCAGTAATGTGCATATTTTCCAGGTAAAAACAAGAGCTCCCTCCAGGGTGTAATTACTAGTGGAGGTAGAGATGAAGCTACTTAAAGGCAAAGGTCTTTAGTCGAGTCCTCCTTGAAAAACATGCTTTCCTAAGCACGTAGCTCCCAGCCTAGCTCAGAGTTTCTAACTATTTAATTGAATTAAAAAAAGAAAAAAAAAAGCTCAGGCGCTTTAAATACGCTATTTAAATAAAACTAAAACAACGTCCCAATGATAAACACTGCTAAGCTTTGTAATTTACTCGCTGATGTTTAGAGAAACAGGCACAGACAACTTGGCCCTGAAAGGTAAAAATATGCCGGGAGTGGGTCAGAACCATTTCCATCAGCCTGTGACTACAGTTTTGCAATGCTTGTGACCCCAATTTCCTTTATCCTCAGTTGCCTTTTCTGACCCTCCAGAAAGCTTGGGACCCACTGGGTGAGAAACACAGGCTTATTCAATTTATAACTATGCTAAATTTGGGCAATTTTCTGAGGCAAATGCAGTAAGCTTGTTTCCCACACAAATAGATAAAAGATAGATCATCAATCATTCTTACACATTCCAGTCCCAGTGCTCTCCATTTATTGCTGTGCTTACAGCTGGACTTCATTCTCCTCTTTAATGAAACAAGTGCTTTCTTATAGAAGTCTTTTGGAATAAAAGTGTTCTGTGCATGCAGAGTTAAAAATGTAAATACACGACAGCTCCGCAGTAAAGAATATAGGAAGTGCAAACAACCAAAGGGCAGGATGGATGCGTTATATACAAACCTCTCTTCTCTTGCTTGTCTTAGTTCTTCTCTTTTGTCTAAATAATCGCGGCTAAAAAGAGAATTGCAGTAAATTGCAGAGGAAACCAGAAGAATGAGGTAAGTAACAGAAGTATAAGTACAGTAGGAGAAACCAAGAGCAGTACAAACAAGCCAATCAGAGACAATGAAGGCTGTTGTCGACAAAAATTATTAGTTTGTTTTTGTAAAAAAGGCTGAAAAGTATGTGTGTACACTTATCCATGCAAAGATGACAGGTATGTGTACACCAAATATGTAGTTTGGAAGGTCATTACAAGTAATTATAAAAAAACCCAACAAGTGAAGAACTTGAGGCACATTTGAAACCTGGTATCTGAAATTAGATACAATGAACCAAACTCATCCATAATGAGCAGGCACATTAGTGGCTCATTTCCTCCATCTAGAATGCCCTGAAACAGTGACTGTGGCACCTGGCAGGCTAGACGAAGGCAGGAAGCACACTGTATCAGCCCTCTTTCTAGTATACCTTTCCTCAGTGTGTTTTACTTGCCACGGTTGGAAACGGGATAGTGGACTGGCATTACCGAGTAGGACAATTCTTCGGTCTTACAAGGCGCATGCAGGATCATCGGACGGGTAACAACCTTTCACTTCTTTATTTTTCACCCTGAGTTTTAGATACAAACCTCCCTCTACCTCAGCTGCCCCTCCCACAGCTCCTCACGTAACTCATATATTTAGCTTTTGCCAAGTCAACCTTGCTGGATGTCTGAGTACTATTTCAGGCAGGCCTGTCATGCACAAATGTGGATGCAAATTTAACTGGGAGCACAGCAGAACCCAGTGAACGTCCAGCCTGCCTTGATATCACAGCAAGATAGTTCCTTACAACATATTTTTAATATTTTCTTGAATCTGGTGGACAAAACTGATGAGGCATTCACCTTATCTGTTAGATTCTTCCACAGTGTAACCTGTGAGTACCAGAAAGATTTTCAGAACTACTCCCTTTATGAATAAACCGCTATTTATTCTCTTTATATTGCATCATCAAACGAATTACTTATCATCTACTATACCAACAGCTATCAAACATCTGCTTGCAAGTGCTCTTCAAAAGAAGTCCATTAATAGCCTGAAACAGTAATGTGTGTTCCCTATCTCCACATCCTTTGAATCCCTGAACTGGTTATATTTTTATCGTATTTTCAAAGTATTCTTTGGAATTACAATAGCTATGGGAATAACTCCAAGGGAAAAAAAAAATAAACTCTAGGAATTTTTCAGCAGGCAAATTTTAACATTACTCTTTTCCCTCTGACAATTTTCACCCTTCCCTACAGCTGAAGAATAACCCTTGTATTTTAGGACATATTGTTCTATATATGCAACGGGTACAATAGTCCTTCTACTGAGAAAATTGTTCATTATGTAAAGCATCCCTTTTGCTGGCAATAGCTTATGAAGCTTTTTAACATTTCTCCTAAAACCAAGCTCTTTCACTACTGGTGATGCTCTCCTTTAAATTATCCTCAATTTGTCAATAATGGTGCCAGAACCTAGTGCAATGTTCTCAAGGCAGAGTTGGAAAGAATGAGATAACAAATGAGTCATGATGGTAAATCCAGTACTGCTCACGAGTTTAAAGGCTGTGAATTGCAAGTGCTATTTTTAATCAAAAATACATCTTCAGAGACTGGGTTTCTAGCCAGACTGATGATACGATAACGTAATCCCAAGAACTCTTACGAAACTGTCCATAACTGCTGTGGCTTTGTCCTCCTCCTGCCAGACTGTTTAATCAACTGTGGGATGCTGTCTGTCTGCGAAGTTTGGTGGCTTTGGAGACCCTCTACTCATACACAAGTTATAACTTTTGGGTGACCAGGGAACTCAAATCTAGAAGATGAAAACACTGGGCACTGAAAAACTCTCATCTTAAATATGCAACACAATCATGACGTTTAGTCAACTAGTTTCTGACTCTGGATGAACGGGATGAAGATGTATATTTAAAAAAAAATTGTTTTTCTGACTTTAAGAAAGCTCTTTTAGTGACAGAACAACTACTGTAGCCAACCTCTAGTGAAATGTGCAGATTTGTTATTCAAACAGGTCAAGCTGCCAAATGTCCCGGTGGCTTTTTTGGTCTGGGAGTTTCCTTTCTGAAAGATCGTGTTGGCTGTCCACGGCAGCCTGCTGCAGCCTGATGGTAACCATTTAGAGTGAGAGTTTTTGGAAGAGGCTTGAAGACTGAGACCTGATTGTTTCTGTTTCAGGAGAGCTTGGGCAGCTGTTGGCTGCCAAAGATCCTATTATGGTGCTCTTCCACCTTCCCTCTGCCTCTCATTTTCTTCTAAACTAGCTATCTTCTGGAGCCAGGAGAGTATCTCCTTCAACCAATCAACCAAACAACCACTAGTAAGTTACTCCTCTTTCCAAATTCACTATGACACAGACCATTTCCACTTCTTACTAAAGAGATGATTACAGTGAAAACAATCCTGCATACTAATAAACAAGCTTACATGAAACCCAGTGCCATCTTTTCCATAAATACCAACTCTAAGGCTACGAAACATTTATCCTACCATTCTTTAGATTACTACCTTATGTCTTCTAACTATTAAAAATATGTTTACTTTTCACTCTTGTTTATGAGGAAACAAATTGGTTTCTTAGTGTACACTCTTCAGACAGTAGGCAAACCACTTCAGGTATAGGATCCTTATCTAAGCCCACTGCAGTCTTTGCTAATGCCTGTGCTGGGATTTCCAGGCATGGATTTAGCAGAAGGAGAGGG
>WAAD01005970.1:47779-58908 GCA_013389945.1 Fregata magnificens
ACCTTCAAACCCTATGGCTCAACTGAGATTATACTTTGAGGAGTATATTAGCTAATAAAACCTGACCTCTGCAGATATCCAGTCAGTATAATTGGCAAATACATAGCTGTCTTTAAAAAAATTGCTGGCTTATTAAATGCCAGAATTAATCATGATGTGTTTAATACATCAGTTATTAAGATACTTAGATCAAGAAAGGTATCTAAAGGGACACACAAACTATTCATCAATTCAATTATTTTGCAATTGAATGTCTCAATGATTTACAAATCCATCACACATTCAAGCTACAGACTGAGAGCATATTTGGTTCCTACTTGAACTTGTTTCTTTCTTCACGTTCTATCCTTTGCAACCTTTCTTCTCTCTCCTGACGTCGTCTTTCTCTTTCTGCTGCCAAGGACTCCTGGTGCTGCCGAAAAGATGATGTAAGGAGACCACCCAAAGCTGGCCTGCAGAGAAGAAAGATCAGATTTCTCAGTGTCACTTTTATTGATTATACTTGCAAAAAATGAGTAGCAATCATTCAGCAAGCAACATAACCCCAACCAACAGAATGACATGGCAATATTTATGTATGGATGCTTCAAAGCACTAGCTAAGTATCTTCTTGCTAAATTGATTTTAGATACTGTCATGAGCTTAAGAACGACAGATACGGTAGGCTTCTGAAATTGCCAAATTTCTGAAGCACAAATAAAGTACGTGTAAGAATTCTTCAGTCTATTTCAACTGCAATATTGTCTAAATTATTTTTTTTACTGCATAATCCTGTTAACTGAAAAGCCGATCCTGTAATGGATTTTTGAAATTTTAAAGAAAAAAAAAAGCTGGAATATTTTTCCAGCACTATCCAAACATGTTAAGCAATGATGTTAAAAACAAATGTGCCACAAACACCGGAGAATCCTGTATACAGAAAAACAAAAGCAAAAGAAGATGTCAGAACTGCCCTTCAGAATTTGAATGCTCTCTGAAGTAGGGGCATATTTTTCCTTTATACATTAACAAATTCTGTTATCATGATTTCCTCGCTGCATATGCTGCAAAAGCAAAATGAATCATGTATAGGAACGTATCAGTAAAATACACAGGGACAGCACGGCTAGTTCTAATAATCATTAAGTGGCATCAAAATTGTTATAAAAAAATCAGAGGAAATGGGGATGGAGGAGAACAGATTACCCATTTTCTTCTCCTTGCCCCGGGCAGGATTTAGTTTTCTCAAACCATTCTTGAAAACTGTTTGTCTGACCTGCCTTAAAAATCCTTAATGATGGACGTACCACACCCATCTAGTGCTTAACTACCCCTGCCAGCAACAAAGGCTTCTCTGGTGTCTAGCCTAAATTTATTTTTTTGCCATTTAGACCCATTTGTTCTTGTTCTGTCCACAGTGAACAAAGAGAACAGTTTACTACCACCTGCTTTACGGCTAAGTAAGAATTAGTCCGAAAGGGGACTTTCTCTGCAGTCCTCTGACCATAACTATGAACTGGGTGCTCCATGGTAGGTTACTGTAATGAAGAAGGCTCAGTGCCCTCACCAGCAATGCATATCAAACTTCTAGCTGTTGTTCAGGAGGCTGTTAAGATGGATGAGCTAAGGCGAGAAAATGCCAGGCAAAAAAGTGGGACTTCTTTTGTCAGAAATGGCAGCCTCTACAGTAAAGACTTCTCAAATATGTAAATGATTTTTCCTTTGAGATGAAACAGCTTTAAGTAGCAAATACACTTTAAAAAAGCTACATTTATATTCACTTCTAGTTTGGTCTTGACATGGATTTTTTATTTTTTTTTACTGCAAGTACTACTTTGGCTAGCAGAGTGGCTCCTCTCACACACCCTTCCCCCAACATGGTGCTATTGGTACCACCAACCTCTCACATGGCAACAGAGTGACCTCAGAGTAAACACGTCTTTCCTTCTGTCTCTTAGACAGGAAGAATCTGTATTGTACAGGGTAGCTTTATACAGATGTAAATGTATCCACACTGATTGAATTAGACTGATAAAATCAAAAAGACATAACTCGTGTCGAGCGGTTTCTGTGCATTGTTGTAACATGAGTTTTGCAATGAAAGGATTAATGAGAGAAATAGATACTGCCTTTTCTGAAAAGAAACTAAACCCTGTCTAAAGGAAAGTTCCCAAACCAGCAACACAAACCTGAATAAATTTTTGTTATTTTTAAGAACTCAGACCCTTTCCCTTATTTATTTACATGCCTATGGCTGCACAATGTAGACTTTTAGTGTAACAGCACCAGTTCACCAGTGAAAATAGGTGCAGGAGAAGACAAAAACATTAATGCAAACCTATCGTCCCTGAGTGGCTATGTCTGTGTGAGCAGGAATGCCACAAAACATAGCCATTTCAGCCCCACTGGCAGCAGGGCAGTATGAATATAATTTCAATAATTTCAATAAATTGAATTTCAATATGTCATATCCCACCCGCATAAACATTACATAAGATGGTATAAAACTTGATATTCTGTAAGCCTCCCTGCTGGCACTCCTCCAGAGCTACAGTATCAATGCTGGATCACACTCAAAACCATAAAAATCTCTAATATGCTTCAGCACTAAGGAAAGGGAAAAAAAAAAATCCCCAAACCCTGACAGTCAAGTACGTGTGGTGAATTTTCCCTTAAACATATTTTAAATTTATTTTAACCTTGACCTTTTAGTGCATGTTGCAAGAGAAAGCTCTCAGCAGAAACAGTGGCAGCACTGTGCTAAGATTCAAGAGCTCCATCCCTGCATGAAAAACCATGGCAATAAGGTTGGCTATATCATCAGAAATTGCTCTAGGGAGGGGAAAACTGGACAGTACCACCACATGAAAACATCTGGAAATAAACTGGAAGAGATGCAAAAAGAGAGTCCCTATCAAGCTTGTGCTTGTATCTGTTCCGTGTATTTAGCTTGCTATCCCACCCCGTCCCATCCCATCCAGCTGCCCTGAAGTATGCAAACTCATCTGGAGTCAAAGGAAGTTATGACTTAATAAAACCTGAAGGAAAATTAAGGGGAAGGATGGGGTGATGCTTAGAGATGAAAAGAGTGATTGTAGCTCTGCACAGCATCTAGCAGGTTGGAAACCTTCAGCTCTGACCAAGCTCTTTGGGGCTCCACAGTAAATACACGTTCTTATCCAAGGGATTACAGGGGAATCATATGGAGATGTGCAGCTCAGTCCTGCAGATGGGATTCTAAGCTGACCCTGGTAGTAAAATGTCTCCACATGCCAAAAACCCTTGTTTGGAGGTTTGATCTAGCACAGTTTGGCTAGTGTTGCTCATTTGGCTAAAATTTGCAGATGTATGAACAGCAGCCTCCCAATCTAAATAAAAGATCCACAGCCATATAGCCAGAAAAGAAGCCAATGTCTAAGAAACTGAAAATGAAAATCCATGTGCCATATTAATTTGCCACCTCTTGGAAACTAATCAAATCAATAATAACTACCCAAAACTTGACATTTCCCACTGGTCATTTTGTGAGTCCGTACTTCAGCTGAGTTACAAGCTACAGTATAGCGTGCACACACATACCTGATTCAATTGATTTGTCCCAAACGCAATCAGTTCTGGGCTGCCATATTGCATACAACAGTTTATTGCATGAAATGGTCAAAATTAACAGTCAAAGCTGAGAGAAGGTTCTGTTGAAATAGGTGATAATTAAACAGACAGGAATATGGCCAGCTGACCATATTCCTGACCAGCAGACGCAGATACAGATACCGGTCCACATGCAATGGCATCTGCATCTACAGTGCTGCCTGACATGGCATCTGCATTTTCAGTGGGGTATGGTATCTGCATCTGCAATGGTACCTACATCTGCAATGGTATCCTCCTCTGCAATAGCGTCTGCCATAGCATCTGAACCTTCAACAGTAACCTCCTCTGCAATGCTATCTGCCATGCTACCTGCATCTGCAATGCTATCTGCACTGGAGAGCTGCAGACAACAGGTTTTGGGGTTTCAGTCACATTTAGAAAAGAACAGGCAAAGAAATAGCACTGATATTGCTGAGTTAGTGCTCACTTAGTGGTTAGATCCTGCACTGTTCAGCTCATTCGACCGGGCACATCTCCCCTCCATGAAGACCACACCTCATACCAAATGCCAAAACCATTGCCTTGTGAAACCTCATAAACTCACAGCTTCGCTGTTGCTATCAAACACTGTAACTCATTTGGTATTTGGATGCATCAATCCCCTTTTTAATGTGAACTGTAAATGAGCAGACTTTAGTATCTAGTAAACTCTATCCTTAATTTGCTACACGTGCATAAACTAAATGTGGAGGAAACAGGTGTTACTTTCAGGGTGTACAAACCTGTACCACAGCCAGAAGGAAACGCAAGGTAAGAGGTATTCCTCAAATATTCTAAACAATTTGAAAAGGGATTTGTCTATGTTTGGTTTGTCTGTAAAATATGGGGTTTTGTCTCTGTGTCCCCCTGGCAATAAGGCTTAAAGTAAACGTTCCCTTTTGCTGAACTCATACTTGAATGGCAAATGGCAGTGGGACTGGCCAAACCAGCCGGCGGGAAGGCTTGGTCTGAGCCTTCAGATAATTTTAGTGATTTGATGCTGTTTAAAGGGTGACAGTACCTTCAGGCCTCAGGAATATTTAAGTCTTGCTGCCGTAGGCTGCATTTTAAAAATGGGTAAGCACGGAAAATGCTAAAAAAAAAAAATCTGGCATTGAATTACAGGTGGTAAGAGATTTTAACAGAAAAGCGTATGTGAACACTCAATGAAAGCATAATACAGTGATTACTCACAAAATGGGGTTATAACTAATATATGCCAGCATTTTAATGTTGGTGTCATATGTTACCGACTGGTAATATCAACCATTTGTTCAATTCTACAAATACAATCCAGAAGGATGCTTACTCTGACTACTATTTTTAGTCTTGTAGAGAACACAAGGCTATTAAGAATGGACTGTTAATACAAAAATATTAAGAAAAGCTTTCTTCTGCCTGCTGTTAAAACCAGAAAAAGCTAAACAAGCTATGCTATTACACTCTCATTCCAGAAAGAAAACACACAGCAAGAGTATGTCTGAGTCTGGGGATTTGTGAATATAGCTCCACACCATGGTATTAGGACCTGGGGACAAAGAGGTCATTAGTTTCTTATCGTGTTGGAAAAAGATAGGAAAGAGCAAAGAATAGGGAAAAAAAGAAGGAAAAAGAAGGCAACAAAAATATACACAGGGCAGAGGATAGAAAGTCAAAACATTGATTGTAGCCTGAAACTCTTCTGAATAAAAATTCATCTATCCTGACCCACTGCATTTAACACAGCAGTGAATCATTATTAAAAACACAAGCTCAGGGAGACACAAGATGTCTCACACTTTTTTGCAAGTACTTGCAGTTTCTGACAATACTCCATCACAGACTATATATTGTGAACGGAATATGTGACCTGAATTACTCTAATCTTGTTGAAAATTGAAGAAAATATTTCTGTCTTACTCCAAGCCACTTTGTTACAGCAAAATCACAATTATCAACTGAAAGTGTTCTTCATTCACATTAACTCTGAAATGCACTTCTTTTCTGGCTGCATTTTCCTTTGTTAGTTGAATTTTAAAAATTTGCTAAATGGAACTGGATATCTATATCAAGAATTCAAAATACAAATGTATATTTTTAGGAGCTAAAAGAAAAATTAACAGATAACTTATGAGAGGAAACCCCTTTAGGTCATAAGGTTAATATTCAGGGTTTTCTTTAATATACCAAGGGTCAGAATCATTAATAACCTTAATAAGGAAGCACTAATTACCCGTTTTTCCAAAGTGCTCCAGCACTCCTGCTCCAGCAGTCACGGGAATGCTACAGAGAGGGAACAACAGTCGGCAGCTCCTACTCAGGCCTTAAGTAACTCTAAATTTCTCTTGGCTTTAACAAAATAAATCCGTTTTCCAGCTTAGAAAGAGACAAAAGAAGAGGCAAAGCTGCCAAGAGCCATATTGCTTTTCACAGTTAAAGAAACTCTCCATGTGTTATGTCTCCCTACATGACAGGGCAAATTCAAAAGCGTGTTGATATAAGATTTTGCAAACAGACTAAACATTACTTGAGGAATCTTTACAAAGCTTCTCTCAAAAATAAACACAAAATTGAGAGATAAAACTACTGACTAATGCTCCCTTTGAGAAAGAAACTTGAGAATGACCAAGAGAAGAATTGATTAACGTTAGACTTTTAATTGACCTGAGGGGCTACACAAAATAAAGCTACAGTGGGGCAGAGCCACGCAGATCCAGGGCAATGCACAGGGACTTCCTATGCACACGCTCCTCTTGCAGCCTGACGTGTACAGTGTGTTTCTATCTTTCTCCATCCTGTGGCTTCTCACCCTCACGTGAGTCACCCATCACCTGGAAGTGGCTTGCAGAGCATCTCCACCCCCCATCCCCGCCGTAGATCCAGGCTAAGGTACGTGTCCCTTGAGCATCAGCATGGTGGGTACCTGGGGGTGACTGGTGCCCTCCACGCGTGCTGCATGTTCAGCCAGCAACACTAGCAGTCTGAAACGGTAACCCAGCTCATGCTTTCTGTTTAAACATATGACCTATGACGAAGCCTACAAAGCTGCAATCAAGAATACTGCTTACACAGTAGTTCGACAAGCAGCTAAGCCAGAGTAAGCCACCGCTGATTCTCAAATTGTAAATCATCAAGTAATTCCTAAGGTCGCTTTTCCTCTTAAAATCTCAGCAATAAAGTTGAGGCTTTTGCCCTGGGCCGCTATTATCAACTACCAAGCTATCCCTTCCTCATTATGTTATTCAGAGTGAAAGATGTGCTTGGCATTTACCGCAAGAAAAAATAGCCACAGTCTCTGGTCTGAGAGCCCAGAAGTAGGTATTAAGACACACAGAGGATAGTAGAAGCAGAAAGAATAGAAAGCCAAGTAAAGAGGAGCTGCTCTTGGGAGAGCAGCAGCTTTGTAGGCTGTACAGTGCGTTTCGTTTCACAGGTTTCTTGCTTTTCCTTAGTGCATAACAGCTGGAGTAAGGTAACTCCAGAGTGCAGATTAGTGATAGGTGGCTAATGAAAAAATAGAAAAGAAAAAAAAGAGAACCTGCCAAGAAGCTTCACCCAGCAGCACCTCCCTGGTGGTGTCAATTACAGGGAACTTTAGTTTTAGTAGAAAGTCTAACTGAAAAGCTGTTTAGCATTCTCAAGCAGTTTTTATTGTTTTCTTTTGATTTTAAGAGACACAAATTTGAAAAAAGCACCAGATTGCCAGAAAATTACTGTTTCAGGCACCTGGACAGGGAATAAAACTCAAAAGAAGAGTATGTGCAGACTTTTACTGCACTTCATGTTTACGCTTCAGGTATGGTGTTTAAAGTGTCTTTAAAATCAGTGGAGAAAAAATCACCTATAATCTAGTCATGCCAAGCTCAGTGTCTGTGTGCACCTGTTGTAGAAATAAATGCTTGAAGGTACATTTCCTTTAAAAGGTATTTAAGAACATGGAGATGAACACTCAACATTCAAGGCCCTGCATGATGGGAGCCCAAGGTAACGTACTGCTGTAGATCATAAAGCAAGTAAGACAGAAAACAGGTTAAGGGATGTGAAACACATTTCATCTTTCTTAAGACTATCTTCTAATGGTCTGGTATAGTTGGAGAGTGCATCAAACAGGAATAATTTGCAAACACCACAGCAGGCCCTTACCAAGCTTGGAGATTTGGAGGAATCCTTGGAGGGACCAGCCAGAGGTGGAGACTAAGTTCACACTGACTGGCCAAGAGGATCCAGAAGTGCAGGTTTGCAAGCTGAACTTTCTGGCACTTGATTTAACAGGTAGAGGCAAGAGAATGGGGACCATGAACTCCTGCTCCCTCGGCACACAGTGCCCCGAGACGAAGGCTTTTCGAGCTAGGCTAACTGCACTACTGTTTGACTATCAAGCCCAGTGGGAACCGCCTCCTGGCAAATGCATCAGAATAAAACCTACCTTGGCAAATGCACCAGTGGGAAACAAAGGATATTTTTCTGGCAACGGGACGAATTAAAGCCAGTGCCGAATTCAGCAGCTCTTGCCTTACAAGTTAGACTCCTTCAGGGTCTTGTCTAACTATGGCCATGAACAACAATGTATACATTTCACCACCAAAAACACACTATGAGGGGGTGTGAAGCTTTGCAAGTAATGAGTTTGCTGCCCAGCTACAGATTCCAGGCTGCAGCTTTCAATTTCAGTGACCATCTTAGATTCAAATTCTGAGGAGGTAATCTTTGCCTAAACAGAAATATCCTAGGTGTGAGCACAAGGCATGGAAATATAGGAGAGTCTTGCAACACCACCTTCCCCTAGGCAAGGCGGCAACTCAGAGGTACAGAAAAATGCTTTTCTCCCTGGTGTGCTCCAGCCATGCCTTGCTCGTCCCCTTTGTTACCAAAATTTATGAGGCTAAGAAATTGAGATCGATAAATTTATTTTTTTCCTTTGGGAATGGGGGCGAGAGTTAATTGGTGATTTAAGCCGTGAAGAGTGGGAACAGTATATTGTGGAGCAAAGTAGCCTTTGGCTGCTGAAAACAGGACGACGGGGTTATACTTCTGCATTAGGAGCAACTTGCACAAGCAGAGAGATAGGAGAGAACCAATATACCCTTTCTTCTCTCCCAATAAAGGGCTGAACAGAAAGTGCCCTGCAATTTGCCCTCCTTCAGCAGGATTCCCATGGCTGCAATACGCACTTCAGAAGCATGGGTCTCCACAGGGGACCCAAAGAAATGAGAGAGAACAACAGTATTGCAAGAAGTTGGCAAAAGGCTGCAGCTGAATTTAGAAACCGAGAAACAGTCAAGTAAGCCTTTTCTTCTGCTGTACAATCAGAAATATATACATTATGTGGATTTCAAAGAACAAAATCTAGTTACTTTTGCACTGAATTATACCACTCTTTTGGATTCCCTACTGATCTTAGCCAAGGAGGGTTTTAAAAGTATGAATGTCAAAATGTCAACCACACTGCTTCTTTCCACCTAAGTTGTAGCTCTTGTTTACATAAGCAAAATGCAGCCAAGGCTTTGAAAGGCCTGTCAGGGTAACTGAATGGAGCATGAATCATTTCGCTGGGCACTGCTCTAAATGCTGCTTCTTCCTTCCTCCTCATTCTCGAAGGTCAGATAAACGGTACCAGGAACTGCATCTGAAGCCCTTCCTTGCATGAGAAAAGACAGGGATCTTTCAGTGGAGTCCTTGGATAACTGTAACTGTAAGCCGAAAGCAGAAAGCTCACCTAAGAGCTACCATAGACACACATCTGCTTCTTATCAAGTGTCTCCCTCTCCACCCCTCATCTTTTAACTTTTTTTTGTGTTTGAATCCATGCAAATTTTTACCATCACAAGGCAGGAAATAATGTTTACATTATCTAAGGCAAACACTATCAACAGAAGACTGTGAAAACTTCCACAATACTTTCCACTTACTAATTAGCGCCAAGCATTGTGTCATGCGCTACACAGCCTACTCGCCAGTGAGCAAATTTCTATCCATTGATCTCTACGTAGGCATTTCTGCAACCCATGTCTTTCAGAAAAATGAAATAAAAGCAGGCTTCTGCCCTTCTTCAAATCAGTCACGCCTTTAGAGACTGCTGAACTATAAATCTGCAATGGCAACACACTCAAAAAGAATAAGACTTGATGCGAAATGGCATCTGGACCTGTAAATTTAATTATCTTTCAAGAAATAACTGCATCTATTCTGCAGGCAACACACAACTGTGGCATGCACACATTTTTTACGCTTCTCAGAAACTAATATACAAAAAGAACCAGGCTGTAACATCCTTCAAATACAAGAATGTGGAAATCCTGGTGAGTTCAACTACCATGAATAGCAAGCTGCAAATTTAAACAGGAGGAGAGAGATTTTTATCACGTGAGGTGGAAAACGGTAAATGTAACCTGAAGGAAAGACAGATATGCAACTCCAAGCACTGTGTTCAGACACTTAAAACATGTAAGAGAGATCCGATAGTTGAAGGCAGAGGACTTTCCAGTTTCACAGAGAAAAGCAGAATGAGGTGTAACGGCTGGAAGATGCTGCTAGACAAACCAGCCTCCAAAATATGAAATATTTTCCTAGCAGTGATGATAAATACCGGCATGTTTCCAGGAGAAGTCATGCGCTGCCACTTGAAAACATGTGAAGGTACAAGGGGCTTTCATTTAGCTTCTGTGAGACCCATTACAGGTCACAACAGATGATTACAGAGCTTCCCTCTGGCCCGACTCTCCATGAATCTGTGAATTTTACAGCTTCATCCTGTGGGGCGAAGGCATTTTGGCTCCAAACCAGCAACGCACTTGCGCGCATGCTGCAATGAAAGCTTGCTTCCTTTACTGGAGCAGGGCCAGCGCGATCAACCTCTTGCAGGACAGGTCCAACTATCTTTAGCTATCTCCATGTTTGACCACTTTGGGGTTTCTTTGCTGCGGTAGCAACAAGAAGCTTCCAACAGCAGGGGCTTAGAAAACTGAAACTTCAAAAGCAGCGGGATACCTTTAATTCTTGCTTATCTTGCATCTATTCTCCTAAGGTAAAAGGGGGTGAAAAAGCTGGTTTAGAGTTTTTTTATTATGGTTTCACTCGGCAATAATTTAATTCAGATTAGGAAAGACAAATCAAGGCAAGTTACTCTAGGAAGATGAGCAAATGAAAAACGATGCCTTTCTCCAAAGATAAACTTAATATAATTACTCACTTGAAAAAAAAGAATTAAATCAATACCTCATGGCTAGAAATACAGGCATGCTGGAAAAACCTAACTTGAACCATTCTGAGTAGTAGACTGGAAAGGATGTGAGGCATTAGGTAGGTTCAAACATATATACATACATACCTAAAACATATATACATGTATTTCTATACACATACAGAAATATTTAAAAAAATCATTAATAAAAATTCACTGGAATATAGACAAAGGATCCTGAAAAAGCCTTCAGTTCAAAAAAAGGATGGGAGATGGAATTTTTATGAAATAGAGGCCAATTTGGCAACAAACAATCCAAAGCCCATCTGGCCTAATTGGAAATTATTTAATTAAATTATTA
>WAAD01005970.1:58953-89556 GCA_013389945.1 Fregata magnificens
AAATTATTTAATTAAATTATTATATTAAATTATTTAATTAAATTAATTAAAAACTTCTACGTTTCCTCCTTAAACTCACCATGACATCCTTTGAAGCTGTCATTTACTTTCAGGTTGTAACAGTCAGTTAATTTCTGGTGGTCCAATCTCTTGCCAAGAAGAATTTTTCATGTATCCATAACATTTTCCTATCTTTTTTCTTTCCTTAGTACCTTACATAATTCAAAAGAGTATTTTGATTGTTCAAAATACTGCTTTTTTCTTGTTGCTGGTGTGGGTCCTTTTTCCTTGCTTTTTTTTTTTTTTTTAAGTGAGCTGATAACTGGTAGGTTAGTATGATTTTCCTTTACCTACAGCAAGAAACTTTTTGCTCTTGATGAAATACAACGAGATATATCATGCATTTTCAAGGAAGGACAAATTATGGCCTAGGAAATTCTGAGCTAAGCACATTTCCAAGATTTTATAGTTGATTTAAGATGATAGAAGTGAAAATAGATCTGTCTGAATTTATTTTGAAAAACTGAAAGAAATAAAATGTGCTTTAATTCACCTTTTAATACTTAGAACAGCATACGTGTAAAGCAACTCTGTTCTATCCGTTTAAGTGGAAGTAGAAGAAGTAGGATGGAAATACATCCAGCCCTTAACACCCAGTCAGAGAAAGGCTTGAGAATGAGTGGGAAATGAACATGTCTAGATTTTTGTACGTTCTCTTTCCAACATTAGAAAAGATCTGGCTACAAGCTATTTCCAGTGCCCATTCAGAACAGCTTACACTTATCTTCTTCGTCCTGTTTATAAAGGAACTGTTGTCAAAACACTGATTAATTTACAAACCTGTCAGATTTGGTCTCTTGAGGCGGCGAGAGAGTTGTCCCGTAACGAGAAGCGGGTGTTGTTGGGGCACTCGCACCAGAGTAAGGTCGCGGAGAAGAGTAAGAGCTGCTGCCATAGCTATTGTATCTGAAGTAATGGGAAGGAAAGTAGGAGAAAGGGAGAGACAGAAAGAATCCGTCAGCAAGCAGGCATGCAACAGTAAATCCTCTTGTTTAGGGGGTGGCGGTGATCCCATACCCCAGAACTTCTCAAACATCCACCTTCTGAAAATATTGCTCTAATCCCAGCTTCAAAATATGCAACCTATCATTTCATTTTAATATCAACCATGCCATAGACATACTTGATTCAAAATAGTGAGCTATTGGTATGGAAAATAATGAGAGATTAGAATGGTCCTCCCAAGTGACAACTTGGAGCGGGAATACTTAAATTACCGCTCAGTTACTCAAATTTATTAGCTGGTTTGGGAGCTGATATCCAGCCATTAGAAAAGAGACCAAACCAGTCCAAGTCAGCAGTATTCATATCTAGTGAAATTAAGGAAAACAGCAGCATTCCTGAGATATGATCTGAAAGTGGATGTCCATGATTTGCGAATGTTTGCGTTATAAATGAAAAGCATCCGCATTCTTTTCAATTAAAGCAGGTGGTATTTTCTTTCCCCTCCCCCAACATAAGTCATAGCTTATGTGCCATTTCTTACAATGTCTGTAAAAAATCATCACCACGGTTAAAAAAACATGTCTCTGGAAGCATGGCTTTAGGAATTTCTACCAGCCATTCCCTCCATTAAAAAAAACCCCAAACCTGCTTGACTTCAATGTGAGCTTGCTGATCAAAGAGAAATTGTTTCCAGGACTCCTGGAATGGCCACGTCCCCAGAGTCCCTTGTATCAATGTTTTCATCCTGGCTCCCATACTGAATAGAAAAGGCAGTTGTGTTGCTTTGCTGTGCCTTTTAACCATCATACTTAAACAGTATGTCAAGGAGAGATTCCTGATCTGGGAAAATGTTAACACTTCTGTTCACAGGCGACACCATTTTCCCATGTGGAAAGTATATGATGCTCTGTAGCTGAGTACTCTGCAAGGCCAACTCATCCAAATGACAAAATTCACTTCAGGAAAAAGGGCAACATCGTTCTCCTTATTATAATTCAGAAGATATAATATACACTCCTTCACCGTATCTTTTCTCTGCTGCTTCTTCTCCCATACACATCAGCACTCAGTAATTTCATTCAGCAATTTTATTTGAAAAGGCTGGTTGGTTTCCTTCAGATCCATTTAGCACACTCATCTAGCCATGCAAAATTTCATTCAAAGTTTCAAGCTTCATTCCTTAGGGTACAACAGCATTGCTGCCTGCCAAGGCCCGTGTTAAAATCAGAATAGATTTCAGTTAGGGGTTTTTCTAATGGAAGGAATCATGCTTTAGAGAACGTGCCCCCTTTGGCAACAATTCCAGGTTTATGTTTTAGAAAACACCCCACCACCGCGATCTATTTTTGAGACACTATGCTGACTGCCCAGGAACAGGGGAATAATTTTGGCAGAAAATGCTAATATGCATGTTTCTGAACTACAAAAGGAATTTTGCAGAATGGGAAATAACTGCCTTCCTGGCATTCCTGCCCTAGAAGAAAACTAACTGAAACTGGAGACAGTGGCCTGGTGGAGGGCTGTGTAGCTGGGCAGTGCAGGGCTTCCCTGGTAGCACAGACCTGACATGGGTCCTCTCTCCGGCCGGCTCAGCTCAGAAAATGTTCTGCCTGTGCCCATACTGAGTGAGCGATGAGAAAACTCCGTTGTCCTGAGAACAACTCAGAGCTCATTCAGTACGTTCCCAACACTAACAGAAACCTCCATTAACGTTTCAATCAACTGAAAGGAGACCTTCTTATCAACCATTACATTTGCTTGTCTTCTCCTCTGCCCCATGAAAAAGCTGACACAATGCAGCATCCTTTTTCAGACCAAGGAATTTCAATTAGTCCAAAGATAACTCTCATTAAAACAGAGAGAACACACCTTCTATGGACTCAGGCCTACAAATATTAACAAAATGAAAGTCAGAGGGAGTGGCCTGGACATGGTATCCCTATATATCAAATTTAGAGGGAGACAGAGATGCTGGAAGAGTAGCAAGGCAAAAGCAGCACACCAGGGTAAGTGTGTATCCTCTATACAACGTTTATCTTTCTAATCTTCCTCTGTGGTGATTATTACTTCCATTTTCCCTTCTTGTCTCATATACCAATGCAGATGCAATGGCCTTGTCCCAGAAGCCTTCAATCTGAAGAAATCCCAGATATCCAGACATTTACCTCTTTTATGAACACATTACTGCCCAAATCCTGCAAGCTTTGCCCTCCTTTTTCTCCAAATAAATGCAGCACAATCGTCCCCCACACCACACCCTTGATCCTGTGTGGTAACTAGAAGCGCAAGGATGGTCAGAGGAAAAAAAATCACTGCAGAAATACTAAATATTGCAGGAATAGGAGGTATTTAGGAATCTACTCTCTAAAAAGTATAACTCTAACGGCAGCAGCAATGAGAGAGCAATAAATGAGTGTGAGAGGCCTAAGGGAAAATTGCACCTATGCAGGAAAATGTAAATTTAGAGGAATCCCAGTGTTCAAGCTGCAGGTAAGGAAAGACATGTGAACTAAGTCCCTTTTCAACAGCTACTTGGATTTACAGGCTTTTCAGCAAAATGAAAAAGCAACAAAAACCACCCACCTATTAGAAAAGAAAGATCGAAAATTAAAAGGATCAAAGGAATCAAAATATTTGTTCACATGCAGAAATTCAGAAGGACTGCTGGAGAAAGGAAGAAATAAATACACTCACAATATAAGTGTACATTTTCAGCACCTAATGTGAAGAACACTGACCATTGGGAGAGACAGCTAAAAATCATCAACTTCTTTTGAAGGTGATTCTCTAGCATTGTTTTTAGCGCTACCTATTGTCAATCCATTTTACTTGAAAACAGATTGAGACAAAACAATTTCTTTTTGTTTTTAAATGGGTGGGATGGGGAAATTAAAAATTAAAATTAAAAACTAAGAGAAATGCATGAGGAACAACTGAACTGACCAGATGTGGAGGGAAAACTGCCTATTCTGAGTGCTATATTCTCTTCACAGGGTTTAATCTACTGTTACTACAAGCACAAGTCGAAATGGCACATGACAGGGATATGCACTGTAAACTAATACCAATTTGGGATTTGGCAGTTCAGTCTTTGAAGCCAGGATTTCAACCCTGAATTCCAAGTGCTGATCTGATCGCTCTTGGTTTTATAGCAGAAGAGCTCCATTAATTTTCATGAAAACATGTCTGCAAATCACATTGTTGTAAATGAGAGCAAAATGGTGCTCCTTTCTGTGATCTCCCAAATCACAGGTTATTTATCTACTGCTGTATAGTGGAGGCCAGGATACTTATTAACTATAGACCTTGAAGAGGTGTAAGATGAAATGAAGGCAACAAAGGCAAGGGGAGAATATCAATCAAATCAAAATATAGGCTTACAGGACTAAAACTAATACAGTATGTTCTGGAAATAACACAACACAGAGAGTGCATTATTACCACTATAGAACTCTTGAAAGGTGTTATTCATTTATCTAAAAATTAATGTCAGCTATATAAAATCTACCTGTTTTCCCTCATCACCTCTGCTTCCTTTTCTTTCACAGATGCTGGAGACTCTTCAAAGTCGTATGAGAAGAGGTGAAAAGGAGTATGTGGTACATAAGGCAATTTCTCCACTGTTGGAGATGCCTTTGGAGTAATGGATGCTGATGAATTTTGGGAAGAGCTTAGTAATGCTGCCGCAGGTGAAGATGGTGATGAAAGGACAGAATTATGATGAGAGACAGATGAGTCAGGCACAGAAGAGGAGCTGCTAGAAGAGCTCGTTGCTCTAGAGCAGGAGAGAGGCCTCTCAGCTGGAGAAATGGCACTGGAGACGCCTGAAGAGTCAGAACAGCATGAAAGGTTTTCATTCACAGCCTCCTGTGCACCTGGGACCCCACTGCAGAAGGAAAACATCATGAGAAAGGGAAGGAGACAAAAATGGGGAAAAGAGAGATCAATAGATAATACCGCTTGGAGGAAAAAAATAAGGTCAAGGAGAGTCAGACAAATAAAAACTTCCCAAATTTAGACAATTAGCACCTCTTTTTAAATAAAGTAAGAGAACTCACATCATTGTATCCCAGTGGGATTCTTCTTGAGCTTGGAAATACTTAGGAATGGAAGTGACTCAGCTTAAAGGAAAGGAAGGGATTTAACCCACAGGCTTCAGAACTAATTTTCATGAACGTTTTCACAACCATTTTCTGAACAATTTTCAAGTATTTCAAGTTAGGTTGTAAGCATTGTCAGAGCAGTACAAAACAGTCTCAACACGCTGGATAACATGGTCCACAGAGTGTAGATGCTTCAAGATAAAATCTGCATGACTGCCTCTTGAAGGCCAGATATCTGATTATCATCCTCCCTGGTGATCTGATATTTTTACTAAAAACGCTCATCCACCAAAGATGAAAATAAAAAATACTCAATCAGCACTGTTCTGTCAAAATTAAGGTTTAGAATGATTTCAAAAGCAATGCCTTACCAGATCATTTGTCTAGGTATGAAGGCACTAATTTCTCTGAGAGTCAGCACCCGGTGTTGGTGTTAGATAGAGACTTGCAGAGTTGCATCAAGTGCAACAGAAAACACATGTGCTTTGCTCTAGTGAAGGCAGGTGTTGGTGAGTGACAGAAGCAGCATGGCAGGTGAAAAGCCATGGGATCTGCACTCTGGGATATCTGTTTTCCCTAGTATCTCCAGCATAAACACTGTGCATGGGCTTTGGGCTGGATCACTCGGCAGGTGGCTGATTTCATTCTCGTGAGACCACCTCTGCGATCCACCTACAGCCATGCAAGGCACGGCCCTTAGCTGAGGAGTGTGGGTTTGGCACAGAGTATGCAACAAAAACATAATGCATGTTATGTATGTTAGGATATTATGAAGTTAATCATTATATATATACCAGGTAATCATTCTCACAACAGAAGCACAGGGCAATCTGGAAACCTTCATCTATTCCACCTGCTGTGCATGACAGGAGTCACTGAAGTCAGGCTAGTCCTACCCTTCCTGACAGCATCTAACATGAATGGCCAGGGTACAGACCACTGTTGTTATGCTACAGTGACAGTGAAAGGAGGTATTTAGAAAAGTCATGGGAATATCACCCAGTTATCTCACAGCAACTATTATTTTAAAAGACCGATGACCTAAAAGCACATCATGCCCTTTACACGACTCTTCCTCATTTTTTTAAACAGTCTTTTAGTATATTCATGCGACTTACTAATAACTTGTGTCTCAGCTTTGACTTTTAAGAATTGGATTTGAGGAAATTATCACTTAATTTTGAAATTTCAGGCAGCCATTGGCAAGATTTGCAGACTGGAAGATATTAATAACAACAGTACAGTATTTTCTTTGGAATTTGCACATTAAACAGTTTCCTTTCTTCCTTCCATGCTGTATAGCGTCTGCATGAATGTGGTTTATTTAAAAAAAAAAAAATCCAATCTCATTTGCTGAGTTGCAAAGCCAAACAATTTAACCTAAATCAAATGGCTGTCTGGAAGAAAGAAGGTATTTTCTTTCTTCCAATTTACTAGGACAAAGTTGCCAGATGCCAAATCCATATATACCTGCGAAATAAGTGGAAAATTTTACATGAGAATATTGTTTTGACAGGTGGTTTGTTTATATCCATATATACACAGATGGGCAGGTATGTATAAAATGATATATATCTATCAGCTTTGCCTCTAAGTGGTTCTTTCCCATTAAAACATGAACAAAATTGATAGAAATCACAGGCAGCATTCAAAAAATGTCAATCTTCATAGCGACAGATATTGCTAATAAGGTTGTATCATGAAAACAGGGATGAAAACCTAAGAAACCAAGCAACATCCTAACTCAGCAAAGCACTGCAACATTTTACCATTGCCTTAACTAAAAAGATAAACCTAAGCCATGTTTAGAAGGTATGCTTTCTGCTAAATCTCTTAAGATTTGTGAGTGTTACTCATTTTCTACAAAGGCAGTGAGCGCAGACAGTTCTTAGTACATTGAGCCTACATTATTAAACGTTTCCATCAACGCACACCCCCCAACAAAGCTTTTAAATGCAAAAAGATTTCCTTGGGGGGGGTGGGGTGGGGTGGGGGTGTGTGGCTTTAGCAGGTGATCTAGGAATGCGAGTGAAAAGGCAGATGCTGCTGCACAGTGTGCTGGTGAGTTCATGCCAGAGGCTGAGGAAAAGGTGGAAGGACAACGCTGAGTCCTGGTACCTGGCTTTGACCTGCCTACTGGCCTCCTCCTCCCCCTCATCCTCAGTATTGGGCTCTGTGACTGGCTGTTCTTCTTCCTCCTCTTCACATTCTTCCTCCTCTCTGAGGTCAGACCACGGAAAGGCGCATGCAGTGGGATGGAAAGAGAGAAGGTGGAAGAGAAAATGGTGTGAGTCCCCAGAAAAAGAAATGCAATGAAGTTAGAAATGGAAGGAAAAGACTGGGGGGGTGTGGGGTGTTATGGCCCCCCTACATTAGACAAACAGCCAGCTAAAACTTCCCGCTAAGTATGTGTGGGCGCAAGGGTAGCTACCAATACAAAAATTTTATCCTCTCCCCTATTTACATTTTTTACTACTAATTTTTAAGACCCCAAAGATGCCATTGTTTTTTCTCGAGCTTGGCTTTCCATTTGCTGCTGCCCTATCTACAGAGGCATTAATGGAAACCATTCATGACAATACCAATGTTCAACTCGTTAGCCATTAGGCTGTGTCTGTTTGGCTTAAAGGACAGCACACACTGTGTTGGCATGGGACAGCTGGCACTGGACATCACACTTTCTAAATTAACACAAATAAACCATTCCTGTTAAGCAGCTGGTAGCTCAACTGGAAAACAGAACAGGGTGACCCATTAAGTTAGAAATAACAGAGAGACCAAATCAGTTCAGGACTATTTGCAAATAGCAATATTAAGTTATCAGATGCCAGTACATGGATTATTTCAGTAAAGAATCATTGGTATGGTCAAAGCAGGCTTTGGTTCAGCAGTAATTCTGGCAGAGGAGAATTGTAAGACACGCATAAAGCCTCCATAACCTACAAACCATATAAGGAAAAAAGAAAACTATATTAAACAAAACAAAAAAGGCTACACTGTCTGCCTCCTCTCCCTCCCATTTATGTCTTTCCTCCCCAAACCAACAGACTTGTGGAAGATTTAGATTCTCTCTTTGGACTTCTTTTGCATTTACAGTTGATCCAGTTCTCCACTTGATTTAATGATGAATACCATTAGGTTATGTTCCATGCAAAAAGTAAAACATACAAACAGTAATAAAGTCTGTAAGGCACTCATATTCCTTGCATTTTCCTGAAAGCTGGTTTTCTTTTCTCTAATTCTGAAGGGATGCTCTGTGCATTTTTTTCCATTTAGAGTTAGTTTCCATGTCATAAGAATAATGAATATTTACAATGTGAGATCATGAACTCATCCAGTGCAATGCAAAGGGTCAATCCAAAATTTGTTTCATTTATATGGAGTTAGTTATAGAATAATCAGGAAAATGGCAGCACCTGGAACTCTTCCAATACTCTGGTAAACATCTATACAGTAGACACTTTCAAGCATTGCTAAGGTATCATAGTCACATAACCATCTCAGTTGTCATCTCTCCATCTCCTTGTCTTCTCCACAAACACACATCTCCCCTACAGAGATACCTCTCAACTTCCACATACGTATACATTGATATACTAAACTCCCCCCCCCTCCCCCAAAAAAAAAAAAGAGTTGACCAGGGAGCACTCATATCACCCCTTCTCCTTTCTAGCAAGCAGCTCAATACTAGCTTTGCTATTATCTCCTGTGAAGGGCAAACATCTGCATCTGCCAGTCCTACAGCAATCACATTTGGGAAATAACTCATGAAGCTCTGTGAGATCATGGTTCTCTGATGAGAGCACAATGCATCCTATAATGCTGATAGCACAACTATTGCTAATACGAACAAGAGTGGCCTCATTATTACTATGTTTTAAGCTCCCACCAGGTTTCCAGATCGATGACATCAAATTCCTTGCTCTTCTCAACTGTCTCAAAATGCCCAAAATCGTAACTGAAATACTCATTGGTGGTGGATCTCATAAATTGGAAAGGGTTCTTTGAGACTATTCGTTCACATAAGCGCATGGTAGTATGGACAGGAGTTTATACAATATGGGTTGAACTGGGAACCACTGGAGTTATATTTGCACTGAATGGAAAGAGAAGATAAGAAGAAAAAAGCATCCAGAACCGAGAGGGTTAGCTCATGGTTAAGGATCACTTCATAACACAGGATCATCAGACCCCTAAACTAACATTTGCCAGGTGAGTGACACACCCTGGGTATTTTCCTTGAGATCTCGTCATCCTGTCTTTACATCTTGTGTTTATAACCCTGAGCCTACCGTTTGAAGTCTTGATACCAAGTCTTTTATTTACCAGAAGTGAAAGCTGTTCCCCTATCCACGGTTCAGAGTTTTTGTAATCAGTATTTATCAGAATAGGATATTTAATTGGTACCTAGAGGCCTGAAACTACTTTTATCCTACAGCCTATTTCCCTAGAGCCGGCCAATGTTTGGAACTAAGTAAGGACTTATTCTAATTTTAGACACTAGTTTTTGAAAATGCTGAGCTTCTGTGTAGAAAGTGTACAACTGTCAGGTGAGCCATATATTAAATACTACAGGTGAGCAGTAATCAAAATACAGTTGTCTGGGTTTCTTACTGCTTTGCAAAGCATCATTCTAATCCATTATTGGGAAAAATCTGATGCCCATACAACTAGCTTAATTATAAATACAAACCCACCCTAAATTAAGCCTATATATAATAGCCTTCATAAAATTAGGATATATGACCAGTCCCTCACAAAAAATTTACTGCACCTTACCCTGGAAGGACTAGTTGTCTGCAAAAAAATCCTGAAAACCAAGCATCTTCTAGAATTACAACAGAATTGTCCATAAAAGCTCAGGTTAACAGTGGAAAAACAAACCAGGAAACAGAACTGTGATATCTCAATTTCCAGAGCCATCAGTGACGTATGTTCCACAAGCACTAGCATTTACTTAAAAACATGATTAAAGTAGAAATAGCTCTTCAGAATGTATATAAGATAGCTATGCTTAAAGGACGTTAGCTTTTTAAATACATGCTTCTTTCAGGTAAGCTGTGCAATAGATCCATGTGCTGAAGGCTAAGTTATAAAACAGGGAATTACTTTCATCTTTAAGTCAGTTACTGGACTGAAAACCATTATCACATAAAGACCGGTTTGGGACCTGTAAGGTTTTGGTTTCAGTCTATAGGTATAGACACACTTCTGCCTATTGGCACGACCCTTAAGAGAAATGGAACTTAGACCAGGAGGTGATATGACCTACATGGAGCTGAAGGGAATGTTTAGCCCCTGTCCTCCTTCATGACAGGTCGTGAACTATTAATAATGTCACATGAAGGAAATACTTCTGTCTGCTGTGATGTTTATCTGCAAGTTCGTCTTAGGAAGCAAAAAGTCAAGACCCCGCTTCTCAGATGTTATGACTTGCTGTACTCCAAAGGAGTAGATCAAGAGTAACAGCCCCTTAATTTGTATATTATTTGAGAATATCATATTTCAAAAGAAACATGCATGTACAGCAACCCTGTGTGGCACACTTGTTTTTACAGTTTATAATCAGACATTAATACATCCTTGATGGGTACTGTTTCCAAGCTGAATATCTTGTTGGAAGTCAATCTCTTATTGATTATTGCACATATATCTGAACTGTGGATAATAACAAAGAAAACTGAATTAACTGGGTGGGCTCTAAGAAGTGAGCATATGCAAATGATACATACACTCCATCCGCTGAGAGCTCACGGAGTACACACGCCTATTAGAGCGACTGGCTTGGTGGACTGGCATTCCCAAGGCTGCTGACAGCAGACAGCAATAGTCAGATGCTGAGATCTGAGATGGACAAAATCATGAAAATGAGTTTATTTATTCCTGACCCAGCAAGAGGACCTCTATAGTCACCTGAGTCAGCTTTTCTTATGACAGAGGCTGGAAGTTAACCGATGTCTTCACTCCCCTCCAGCTGTCTAGGAACAGTGAAATGGCTCTGTGCGCCCATCGTCATACCTTAACTGGTGGATTAATTTTAGAGATTCCAGTCACACGATTCTCCTGGCAGGCCAAGGGCTCTTTACTCACATCTCCTTGACTTCCAGATCAAAAGCTGAGAAGAAGCTTTGATTGGAAAGCTCTCTTCCTCTGCTAATATTACCTCTAGGAGGAGAGCAGGTACATGGCAATTGGCTCGAAAAGCCAGAGGAAGGAGCTGGCTCTGTGTGTGTCAGCTGCAGAGATGACTGGTGGTGTGCATGGAGGTAGGCATGCTCCCCAGCCTGCGGGAGCCAAGTTCAGTTGAGGGAAACTTGCACAATGGAAATAAGTGTGTGCTTAGGAGAGATGCTCAACGCTTGGAAAGTCCTCTTTCAGCAATTAAACTCACAGTTTCAGACCCCTGGACTATCCCCAGAAAGTGGATCAGAGGAGAGGGGTAAGCTCACAGGCAGGAATCAAGCGTGCTCTTTCAACCAAAGCAATAGTGGCAGTTGTTTCTCATTATTGTTACAGAACAGATATTCTGTCCATGAAAACAGGTCGTACCTGCTATCTAAATCTTTCCCAAGAGGTAGAAAAGGAAAATTTGCACTTGATTATTTATTAAAACAGGAAAACACCAACTACAGACAGATGACATTCTTGTAAAGCTAAGAATGTTAGACAGACGGATGCTCAAACAGAACAGCAGATTTGTGAATGCACCTGCATCCTTCAGGGTTATGTGTTCATTTTTGTGTGCAACGGAAAAGGGATGATGTGGAAAAGCTCACTTTCCTCCCATATACACATGCAAATTTGGTGTCAATGCAACAGTAGAATTAAATTAAGAAAAATGATTCATAGGGAGGTTTTCAATTAAACTAGGTTGCAGAAGCCAGCATGTTTTTCAGTAGCGCAGAGGAACCTATCCTGTTCAACAAAAGGCAAATATTTATCCTGAGGCAGGAGGAAGGGTTTCAGCTAATGCTGAAGGATCAGATATATTCAGCTAACCTTAAGGCTATTGCTGGGTTACTTCAGTTCCATGATAACAGTACCAGATTAGATGCATTTAAACAAAAGCTTTATAGCAGTGGAAACAAATTTCAAAACAATCACTGTGTTTATTTTCATCTTTAAAATGGATTACTGCTACAGGCTAACACCCCCACCAAACAAACAAACAAAACCCAAACCCCCTACAAATCTTTATAAAGTATATCATCAGTCATGGCAACTAACATGCATCTACTAGGGTACAGTTTTTGCTCAGTTGTTTCAACTAAAGTTTGACATGGAAGTATTTATAGCCACTTAAAATATGTGCATGTTTAAAAAGACTATGAAAGTGCAGTTTATGGATAGGGAAGCACTAGAGCATCAAAACGAAATCTAGGCAAAGGCTTTAGAACTAATGGATTAACCTTTCTCCTTTTTTTAAATTAATAATAATAAAAAAAAGAAGTAAAAAGACTGCTAACCAAACTTGTCCTGCTGATACTAAATAGCTACTCTAAGTTGCAGAGACACAAACACTAACAAACAGACTAATGAACGGAAATGATAATCAAGGAACTCATCTACAAGTTTAGCTGAAGGCAGGGGCAAAGTCCGTAAGATGCTAGGCATCATACTTAACACACACCTAACCTAGCCACAGCTAGATGATTTTAAAATTAAGGCATCATTCTGAAGACACTGACTCTCACGCCACAAGAACTCAAGGCACCAAAAATTGCTCTCCACCTTACTGGTCCCTAGAGCTGAACAATGTGTACGAGGTTATCTAGCCACTGTCCTCTCCAGGCTCCCCCCAAACTCTTCCCTTCACAGAGTTTTGACAAATGCAGCTTGAAGAAACTCAGGCTTTCTTTGTTCTAGCCTGTAGCCCAGAAACACAAGTTTCTCACTCCCCCCCTCCAAAAAAAAATCCCAAAGATACAGCTAATAGAAAAATCAAAGGCTGTGCTGAAGGAAAAAAACCAAAACCCAAAGCCACAAAATAAGCATGAGCACAGAAACATATTCTGCTCTGTTTGGTATCAAAGGAAATTTTTAAACTGTAAGATATGCTTTAAATAATTTTAATTCAGGAAGAATTTGACCACTAATGTTTGAATAGAACAATAGGAAAAAGGATGGTCTTGCCATAATTAGGCTACCAATGTTTTGGTCTGCGCATACAATGCACATAAAAGTTAATTCATGAGATAAGAGCACATCAAAATATCTCCCTTTTGGTATATGATTCTCATTTCTGTAGGGCTCATTTAACCTTTACTAAAGTCTTACTAAATATTTCCTTCTTAATTTTGCAGGTTATTAGAGACGGCCCTAAGTGTACTTCTGAGCCTTTTGCGACCACCCACAGAATTATATAGAAATTCCCAAGAAATGCGAACACTGGACTTCAGTGAGAAAAGGGACCTTGGAGTTCTGTAGTGACCCAGAGAAGAAAGGGCTAGGGAATTGTAAAGCTATCGGCCATTATTCCCACACTCTCTGAAAATCACCCTATGTGCCGTTAATTACCGATGAGGAATTTTCTCTCTCCCGTTCTCTTTGTAATTAAGTCAAGTGCTTTTCAGTTTAGCTTCTTTAAATTACTTTCATTTAAACTTTCACTGCCTTTCAGAGGAGCAGCTCCTGACTAGGACTACAGGCCACATTCAGCGAAGTAAGACCACCATTAGCCGCTCCACAGTATTATTCTAAATGAAATACTACAGTTGATCTCACCAATTTTTCTTTCAAGGTTGTTTCCCTCCCCTCTTCAAACCTCTGACCTGTTTTACCTCTTCCACAGCACTTGGAAAGCTGCTTCTCTGAAACACTCACAGGTGAACAAATAGAAATGAAAAATGTTCCATCAAGGAGAGATCTTTACAAGTCACAGTGGATGTAATTTTATTTTCTTTTGCAATCGCTTGCCATTGTCCTCAATTTATGAGTGAAATTCCACTTCCATAGATTAGACAGCACAATTCGTAGCCAAATTCCTAAGTCCTTGTAAAACAAACAAATGCTTTGGTACTCTTCTCCTTCTTCTTCCCTTCTTCTATCCTAGGTGCCAGAACAGATTCAACTAGTCTTTTATGTGAAAGCCAAAAGTGGTAATAATTTAAATTCAGCGTTTATTACTCTGTATAAAGATATGGCAATATACTTTCCTCCTCCATTAAAAACAAAATTAAAGAAACCACCTATTAAGCCCTCCCATTTCCATTCCACTGCGACCTGTTATAGACCTCTGCAGTTGGTGCAATTATGCGAAGATGGAAATATCTGAAATGATACTGACAACAACTTACTTGCGAAGCCTCAAAATTCGCCCTTCTGCACAGAAAGGAAACTAAGATGCATAATTGCAAAGGTCAAAAGACCTGGACCTGAACAAGCTGGAGAGGTGGGCCTGTGTGAACCTCATGAGGATCAACAAGGCCAAGTGCAAGGTCCTGCACCTGGGTCGGGGCAACCCCCGATATCAATACAGGCTGGGGGATGAAGGGATTGAGAGCAGCCCTGTGGAGAAGGACTTGGGGGTACTGGTGGATGAAAGGCTCAACATGAGCCGGCAATGTGCACTCACAGCCCAGAAAGCCAACCGTATCCTGGGCTGCATCAAAAGAAGCGTGGCCAGCAGGTCGAGGGAGGTGATTCTGCCCCTCTACTCTGCTCTGGTGAGACCTCACCTGGAGTGCTGCGTCCAGCTCTGGAGTCCTCAGCACAAGAAGGACATGGAACTGTTGGAGTGGGTCCAGAGGAGGGCCACAAAAATGATCCGAGGGCTGGAGCACCTCTCCTATGAGGACAGGTTGAGAGAGTTGGGGTTGTTCAGCCTGGAGAAGAGAAGGCTGCGCGGAGACCTTATTGCAGCCTTTCAGTATTTAAAGGGGGCCTATAGGAAAGATGGGGACCGTCTTTTTAGCAAGGCCTGTTGTGACAGGACAAGGAGTAATGGTTTTAAATTAAAGGAGGGTAAATTTAGGCTGGATATAAGGAAGAAATTTTTTACAATGAGGGTGGCGAAGCGCTGGAAGGGGTTGCCCAGAGAGGTGGTGGAGGCCCCACACCTAGAAACATTCAAGGTCAGGTTGGACGGGGCTCTGAGCAACCTGATTTAGTTAAAGGTGTCCCTGCTCACTGCAGGGAGGTTGGACTAGAGACCTCTAAAGGTGCCTTCCAACCCAAAGCATTCTATGATTCTAAAAGGAAAATTATCCTACTATTTGTGCCCTAAGTAAAGAAAAATGCTCAGAAAAACAGCTGAGAAAATGACAAATAATGTAAAGTAGGTGTGTTCTCTATGCCTTCATGATATGCTGTTCTTTATCTTTAGGTTACTGTTATTTTCTTATCCCTAAAATATGATCAGTAACAACTTTTCACACCTAAATAATACCTAGGTAATGCCTCCACATTTTTTTAATTGATGCAGTTGGTTTATTTGGACACATCAAAGCAGAGCAAGACAGCAGAGCCTTGCTTGAGATACTGGCAAGGCTGAGCAAAGAGTCGCAAGTCTCTGATCACTGAACAGCACTGCTGTTTTTACATCCATATGAGCAGAAGAGGTAAAGAAACAGAATCGTGATGTAGAGAGACTTTAGGAGCAATAAATACTGAAACACATACAGAAGGAGAGAAGAAACAGTGTTTTCAGAGCTGGGAACTGCATACTGGTTGACACTTGAAGGTTACTGTTATTGCCCCTTACTTCAAAGGGAGGCATCTGGAAATGGCATCCCGCCAAACTGCTGTCTTTTTTTCCTCCCATCGCACCCTATGTGTAAAAAAGCTTTCCTGGTCTCAGAGGATCATGTTTACAAATACTGGGAACACACTTTGGAGGTGAACTCTCTAAGGCATGTATACTCCAGTGCATAAGACACTACCATGGACCTTCAGAGAAACATATTCACATCCTGGTTTGGCATTACACTTCTTCAGATAGTTCACCAAAGCTAAATATACAGTGGAAAAAAAAGTAAAAAAAATCAGGCTAAGTCACACTGTGCTTTCATTTGCCATGCAGCTATAACCTCATTTAAGTTTCAGTGCTTTCTTCATTCCTCTTGAAATTCAAACAGGGAAAATCTACTATTGCCTTTACAGCAAACTACAGTGCTGTCAACTGGACACTGCATGTATACCAAGTATAAAACATTTCCTTTCAGCAAGACCCACAAACAGCAAACAGTACCCCTACTTCAAAACCTGACATTTCTACAGAGATATTTTAATTCAGATAAAAAGTGCTGATATCAGCTTGAGACAGTAATAGGACCAGTACATGAGATACTCACCCAGCTGTAACTTTTAAATATTCTTTTTATTATTACTCATGCATTAGTGGGTCAATCCCTATCTATATTTCAATGGAGTCTTTTGTTTACGGTATGGCTTTTAAAGAAATTTTTTCTTAACCTGTCTCATGTCTCTTCCTCTACTGCATTCCTTACAGGAGCTTCCAAGATATTCTTACAAAGAGTAAGATCACAAATTTGACATTTTTATTGTCCTTTCAAATCTGCTTGACTTCATGCTTCAAATAACCCTACCTGCACAAGAGAAATAAATGTGTCCTCCCTGCCCCAAACCTAAAATAGCAGATCTGATTTTGTATGTTATTGTTGTCAAAGACTAATAAAGGTCTGATGCTACGAACAGATGCTACCTTACCAAGCCTTTTAATTTCATGGATAAATCTTCTTTCCAAAACCATTGCTTTTACATTCCATTTCCATGTTTGCCCATACCAACCAAACTGTGAAAAAGGTTAATATCTCCCCCATAACTGATCATATGCTACTCTATTTCAAAGACCCCCAAATGCTAAGTAGCTCAGCTCATATGTATATGTATTAAAGGGATCCCTCGCATATCCACAGATATAGGACTGCGTGGTTATCCTGGAGATGTTTTCTTTGTCTAGATTCTTGCCTCTGTTGTTTTAAATATCCAAAACCAGGAACCAGAGATAAACGTCTAGGAAAAAAATACATTTGTTTCCTTCTATTACAGCAATAAAAATAATTTATTTTCTCTTCTGAGCTTTTAATAATCCGTATCACAGCCCGAGTCCCGCATTAAACGCTGATGTTGAGTCTCCCCATTTTACTGTTTCATACCTATCATGCCACTCATTGTATTTGTCACAGAGAGCAACTCTAAGAGATGTGGAACGTACCCATCCTAAATAAAATAAAATAAACCCACCAGTGTAACCAGCATTTTGATTTAGCCACAAGTACTTACATAATCAAAACATTTCACACAGTGTAGTGGAAAGTCACCAGAACTTGAAACATGATGACAAAAACTAGAGTTTTGCCATAGCAAATGCTAGAGAAAAATCAAAGATTAGTTATGGTTTAGGATGTCTGAAAACATGGAAAATTATAATAAAAAAAAAGTTGTCTCAGCTGTATTTTGGACAAACCACCCCTGCAGGCCTGGCTCTACATGAAGCAATTTGAATAATCAGTTAATGGGGCATAATAGCCAAACTAAGGTCTGTGCCATTGGTTAGAAACTCGACAGGAATCTGAAGTTAAGCAGAAAAAATGCTTAGCATCAGAGGCTCAGCTGTGTTCATTGTTTTCTGGTAAAACCAAAATAGTGTCATGATCTTCTCCTGCATCTCAGCAATCCTCAAGCATCAGAAACATGTATTTTCTAACAAACAAATCCTTATGACTTCTCAGCACAGCTTTCCTTTATTTAGACAACAATTTTCCAATTTTTTGTAGGACTGTGAAGGCTGTGAAAGCCCTTGAGCCCAGTTTGCACCGTGCAAACTAGCCCGGAAATTTGCAGGAAACTTTGGAATTCCCTGTGCCACTCTTTGCTCAGAGGAAGAGTCCTAACAGCCTTCCAGGCAGGACCCTAACAAAAGCACAGCTCATAAGCACGTAATTCCCTGTTTGGTTTTCTGCTGTTTTTCCCTTCTCAGTACAGTTCTCCTGAAGGCCAAGTTTCTTCACACTGAAAAATCTGGAAGCCTCAGGTGAACCTGAACAGTTGGTCTTCCTCATACCTTTTTAGCCCCATGGCCTAGAAAAGACAGCTTGCTAAATCCAGCTTTGGTCACTGATTCAGGATGCAGGCTCTGCTCTGCTGGGTTCTTAAGACGGCTGTCAGCTCTACTGCTTGTTAGGTTTCAAACATGGCGATACTGACAAGAAAGTCCTAACCAAGGCCTGGTTATCTCCAGATGAACACACACAGTGTTTTATGACTGATCCTAGTATCGTTTCACAATTTTCAATGATATAAAACAAAGCGAAGCTATGAAAAAGAAGAAGAAGAAAGCAGAGAGTCTGGTAAAGTGAGGTAAATACCTAATACTAGCTATTCACAACTTTATAAACCTCAGTCTTTGTAACTAATTCCACAAAGCTTTGACAGAGCCATTCACTCAAATGCTAGTAAGAGGTGCCAGTGTAAATTTCATAGAAGCTTCCTTGAGTACGTTTGCTAAGTCTGGCTGACACGGCTCTGATGGGACACGCAGGGAAAGAGATGGGGATGCGCAAGTTCCATGCTACTCTTTGTATTTTTTCCCGTCTCTATCCATTGTGTGGTTGGAAAAAGCTAGCTTTACTTTAAAAAGAAAAAAAACCCAAACCCATGGAAGAATTTGTTTAAATGTCTACTGCTTAAGAAACAGCATGCTAGACCACAGATTGAGAGCACTCAATTTGGACCAGGGCAGAAAACCTTAGGAGGTGCCCGCAGCGAAGCATTTAAAACATCATGTTAACAGGGCTGAAGTTCCCTGCAGGCTTTTTGGTGCTCTTTGCCATCATGGTAAAAGAAAGAAGTTTTCAACAAAGCAAACCTGCTGGTGGTCAGGACTGGCATTTTAGAGTACACTGCAGCAGCTACATATCCTTAAACCAACCTTCAGCCTTTCTTAGTTAGTAGTCGTTATCAAGTTCTTTATTTATTTATCTAGTAACAGGCACATTAGCCTGGGTTTCACTCTCCATGAAAACTATTTTAACACAAAGCAGATTTGGGTCTTTATTTGTTTTGAACCACAAGTGAAAAAGCAATACATTTAGTTTGGAAGAAGGTTGCCAAATGGATGAAAAAGGCCTGCAAGTTTTCCTTCTGGTTGCCCTTAGCATTTACGGTCAACTTTTCCCAGCTCAAAACCCAAAGTCTGCTCTCAATTAGCCTGGCGTAAATCAGAGCAACTCCATTGACTTCAGACAGCTTTTCTGGATACAGAGCATTGCGAGACAGAACAGAATTTGGCCAATATTGTCTTTTTTTGTTTTACTGGCACCATGGATTTTTCTCTTTTTGGAAGACTTATCGGTTGACACAAAGCAGATGACTGTGGACAACCTGTTTGATGTGGTAAACAAAAGCAAAGTAACTGCCAAACCAGCTGACGGAGTTAGAAAGAAAAGAAACATGAACACTGTGGGAAGGAGAATGCTGAGGAAGAACTTGAACCTTCTACTGATTTTGGTAGTGAAGTCCAAAAATAACCAAGGATATTGCCCAAAACAAAATTTAGTACAATGTAAGAGTGTGACTTTAATCCCTAACCATGTCCATCAGAAGCAATTCCACTGAACTCGATGGTGCTAATCCACTGTAAAACCAGATGTAGACATCTGCAACCACACACAGTTTAGATACCAGCAGGAGCAACACAGTAAGATTATCATTAATATTGTTACGTGTTTCCTATTGGTAAAGAAAATGTAGCGAAGGAATAAAGAGACTGAAATCAATTTTGCAGACTATTTTTCAGAAAATACAGCACTGCAAAAACTTATTGTGAACTTTTTTCCTTCCTCGAGAGGGACTAGGACTATGAACCAAAAGGTCATTAGCAGAAGACAGATCTTTCCCGGAAGAACAAAAGTTACTTTCAGTTTAGAGAGGTAATAAGTAGTTTTCATCTATTTGTACAGATTCCTCTCTTCAACATTAATGATGGAAACAGAATGAACACAACAAGCATTTCTTTTGACAAAAACAGGTGATGCCTGCATCATATTTTAACATATGATTTTAAAATTTCATTACAAATTGCAGCAAGGCCTAAACTTAGTATGCTCTATTAAAATTCTTTAAACCAATAAATATGTTGCATCAGAGACCCTTGAGACTCGATTCCAGCAGGAACAATGCAGAGAGAAAAGCCTCTTTCCACTTAAGGTTAATTCAAACTTCATAAACATGTAAAAACTTTTTACGAGTCATTCAACTTCACTACTTTTCTGATTAAATGTTAATGAATAGGAGCCATGAAGCATTTACTTTATTTTTTTGTCCCAGTTTAGCTATCAGGTCTAGGGATACTGTTGCATTCATCTGGACTATTTCACTGAAAGACGAGAGACTCACTGGGATATGATAAAGCAGGAAGGCTGGTTTTCCTCTTCCTACCACAACTACAGATTTGGGTAGATAATGAGACTAAAAATATGAAGGACAGAATCAGGTTTTTTGAAACACTGGTTTACCAGGAACCCAGCAGGATTTATAGAAGAGCCAATAGTTCACTAGCTTCTTGTTATGGCAACTTTGAAAATTTCACTGGGCATAGAACTTGCATCTTTGGGTACCGAAACATATTCCATGGTCTGTAATGTCCAATGGGAAAAAACCTGATTTGCTAGCTACAAGTAATAATCCCTGTCTTTACCTCCTAAGAGGGCTGGAGAATGGGGCAGGGGGGGAAAGATTTTTATTTAACTAATACGCGAAGTGAAGATCAGTGTTACGTAAATTCATAATTAAATGCCTCTTTACTTAGAGAGGCAGGTGAGCAAGTTAGAAATTCCAAATGGAGTTGAAGAGAATTTAATTATTTTCCTATAGAAGATTCCAAGGACAACTGCAACATGAAATTAAATTTGACTCCTTAAATGAAGATTTCTTTCTTGGATATAAACTGAAATTATGCTTTAAATTATGTCACCTTCAAGAAGGATGCAGAGCAGAACTGGATGTTTTTTTCAGAAAAGGAAGATAATTATTGAAATTATGCTACGTTGGTGAAAAAATATTTCAAAGAACTTATGAAACTAATCTGCCATGTTTCTACTGCCCCGATATTAAAAATCAGCTCAAACACAAATTCATTAGGAATTACCAAAGACTGCAAAATAAAGCTAGTAAGCTAACGTTAATAGCAAGAAAACGTATTTGGTAGCAGTTGTTATCCTGCATGACTTGTATTTGTTTAACTACAGTAAGAGAATCAACAATTTTTGTAAAGTTGAAGCATCCCCTTATTTATAATCCTGATTAATCAGTTTAACAAATCAATTATATCTGCTGCATATCCATGGGTACAGATTCTCAATCACTTTGGTGAGTCATGAAGCAGGGCCCAAGATCATGCACGAGGCTTTCCATGCAGAGCGGCTGAAGCCCCCAGCTGTACTCACACTGAAGACGCTTTAAACTCAGCCTCAAATGCACTGTCATCCTTGTCATCAGCCTGTAAGACCACGGGGCTCTCAGCCTCCAGCTCACTAAAGGCCCGGCCAACAGAAGGTGATGGAAAACAAGCATGAAAGTGTTGCCAAATGCAAGAAGAAGAAAGGGAGGAAAAAAAATTGCCATTAGGTGGTACGTAACATGCAACTACTGTTTAAATTATCTGGAGTCTTATATTTTCATATTGGCTGAAGCCATTAAGCTTTTGTCAACTCAGTTTGCTTTGCAAGAAGGGCTGCTTTACGTGTAATGCAGGATTTTAAGGCTCTAAGTTCACATCTAGTGCTAACCAACAGAAACCCCCAAAGAACTTTCCAAACGTTATAATCAACACAAGATACGCTCTTCATGGAGCATGCTTCAGTTTTGAAAATTGCACCTTGAGCTGTGGGATGACAGATGTGTCCAGCTTTAGCTATCTGCAGCGTATGTATCTCCACCTGAGCTAGTCAGCCAGATTCCCTTTATGGTCAACAGAGAGAAATGGCCAGTTTCAGAGCATGATTCATCTTGGTTGAAATTTCAGGCATGTAGAATACGTTAGATAACTGAAGACCTAGCAGTGTTTGCTGCACTCCACTGACATCAAAGGGAGGCAAGCTGATCAGACATCTGACCTACTTAGGCAAAATTAATTGCAGCCCTCTTGTGAAGTAGTCAGACACACTGAGGATCTGCAGCTCCCTTTTTTCCTAAGCATGTGTAGCCCAAGCCAACCTTTATGGGACTGGCAATGACAGTAGCACTGACTGAATCCAGTGTCACAGACTGCTGCTCAACTAGTCATCACTGTCTCTCTTTCACTAACTATAAAACATTAGATACATTCACTACTAGAGTGTAGCCTCAAAGGAAAATATTTGTGCTGGAATGCTGATTGCAAAGTTGGGGGGCGGGGGGTGAAGAATGAACTCTAATATGTACAGGACAAATAAGACTGCATTAATGTGACTATGCCCTTGTGACAATCTTCTATTATGTCGCTATACTGAATATAGTATCTGTCAATGGATGAGATTAACCTTGGCTAGTTCCCATATGAAATGCTCTGCCTCATGCGGGTTGGGTCCATTTACTTAGGGTAGATGGTGCCAAACAACTTATCTATGTAGATAAATCAAGTCACCTACAAATCCATTTCTTTTTGTTGTTTGTTCTGTTTGTTTAAACTTTAAATACGCTGGTTTTTTTCTTTTTTAATTCAATGGAAAGAGGGGGAAAAAAGAAAACAAAAGTCTGGCAGATTAATAAAGTGCAATGAACATAAAGGAAAGTAATAGGGGGAAAGAGAGGAGTATTCCCCAGCTCATGCACTTACCTCTCACTGAGATCTTCAACACGCTGTCCGTGGGCTAGCATGAAGCTAGGGTTCGACTGACCACACGGACTCGCAGGGGCCGATAAAGTGCTTTTGACATTCTGTACTGAGTGCCTGCGGCTCCGTCGGCGCTCTAACCCCCTCCGTTCACTAGCACCAAGACTGGCCCTTCTCCGGTCCTTGCGCCCACTGGGAGGGGGGTCAGCACTCTCATCTCCATCCTCATGTCTCAGTGTCATCTGAGAAAGAAAGGAAGAAAGGCGAGGCTTCTGACACAGTTCCTTTAGGTACCACAGGTCTTCACACATAGGCTTTAAAAATTAACTGATCTCAACAAGATTAACTCTATTAGTGTCACCATTTCTATAGCTATCCCTGTAAGTTGCTGTCTATCCACTAGTGCCGTGTAGCCGCTCTAATAATGGAGTTATATACTGATGCCTTGTATAGAACACTACAGGATCTGTAACAACACATTTATTTATCTCCTAGTTTGGGGTTTTTTTTATGTAGGACTTAATTTTCAAGGAAACTGAGCAGTGTTGGACAACTACCTCTCTTTATTTCCTTCCAAAATACTTAGGTGAAGTCTTGGCTCTAGTGAAATCAACAGAAAAAACTCTCATGCTTTGACTGATTGAACATTTCCTCATGTTCAGACATGACACTTGTAATGACTGAGTGGGAGTCACCATCTACTACTTTAGAAAGTATTTTAGAATAGTGCCATCATTTCTTCCCAGCCAAGGAAGAGATCAGCGTATGTATATGTACTGCATTCCTCCTAAAAATCTCCATTTTTACAGATCTCCCCGCAAAGTAGAAGGAAAAAAGCCTAACAAACAAAACTATTTGTGTGAGCCGGTACCACAATGGATTAAAAGAAAAAAATGCAGACCACACGTCTCCTCTAAACCTCCCAGTTTTTAGGTTAGCATAATTACTTTCACGTATGCCTTTCAGTGGAAAATTCAGTATTTCCTGCCAGTTCAGAAGCACTGTCAATACAGAGGAACATATGTATAATATCAGAAAAGAACGATGCTGAGAACAGCATGGCCACAATGACATTCGACAGAAACTTCTGACACAGGTTGGGAGCTCATCAGTTGGAAATAGCAGAGGAGTAAAATAAGGGTGCAACACCTAATACCTTGAACTACAGGATGCCGTTGACATGCCAATGTGACATACCTCTAACAGAAACAAAGCAAGTGCTACCTTAGGGTACGTAAGGAGAGATATTGCTGGCAGAAACAACGAAGTTACTGGTGGATCTCATCCGAAATGCAGCATAACATTTAAGTAATCTTTATATGAGAAAGATCCATTCAAATAGGCAGAGGTACAGAAGAGGGTGGTGTGGGTGATCAGAAGAATGCATATATTCTTGTTTCTATTAGTCTTGTTATTTTGATAATTCTTACCAGAAGTGACTTTAACAAAACAAAGGCAGAGGAAGTATGATATCTCTGCTCAGGGTGTAAAATCTATTTCAGTGGGGAAGAAGATATTTTTCAGATAAAGAACAACATTGGCAGAAAAAAAAAGGAACGTGCATAGGCATGTCTAAATTTAGTCTGGTCATCAAGAGAAAGCTGGTCCCCAACTAAGCCAACTGCTAATTTTGCAATCAAGTCTTTCAGTAAGCACAGCATGCACAAAACCCCCTGCTTTTAAGATTAATGATCATCTTTTAACAAGGATTTTATGAGCTGATGCCTCTGACAATACAAAAGGAAAGTAGAACATGGATCCCTCTTATTCTCACATTCCTATTTTGGCCTGACTCTTCCTGCAAACTGCTGTATATAAAACTTAACTCTGCTAAAGTTAGTGAAGAGACATGGGTGTAGAGTTGATGAAGAAAATAGATAATCAAATCTACCAAATCCTTTGCTGGACTTAGATGGAGATAAAGTCATTTAATTTCATCACACCAGAACATGAATTCAGATTTACATTGCATTAACTTCAGCCTAAACCTCCCTGCTCCAACACTCCCCGAAGTCTGAAAAGAGGCTAATTATTAAGAAACTGGCCGTCCTACCCTTATATATAAATACTTCAGAAGTAGTTATTTTATACCTAGGTGGTGAATGAGCAGTCACTCATTACTCCATTGCTGCAAACTGTATAGGATCTGGTCCAGTGTAAGCTCGTAAACAAGGACTTGCTGGGCATTCAGCTGCAGAACAAGTGGTATTTGTGAAGCTGAGCTCAGCTGAACCTTTTTCAGGAGCTGAATACTTTTGCATATGGAAAGAACTTCTACTTAGTTCAGGATGTGTAGCTAGTAGTCTAAGAAAGTTTTAATTGCAGGCAGAACTGCCTCTAAGGAGGCTAGTAAATGTGCTGGTTTGCCTTGGAGTATGCCCCAGCTTTAGTACAAAATGCATTTGCACTAAATGCAGCTATGTACTGTAGCAGGTCACATATACGAATGTGTATAATACTTCTAGCAACCAGATGGTTTTCTTTTAAAATAAAATAGATAACCAAATTTCACCTAAGTTACATTCCCCCCTCCTCTTGGCTTTGAAGTTTGCACAAGCTGTAAGATGCATAAAACAGGGCATGTTATGTTACCTCATAAATGTTAAATTGCTCAACTAAGTCCAAGTCTGTTCCTTTCTTGTTCAAGTGTCTCTGTGAAATAGCTTCAATGCCTAGCTCTTCCAGACAGTCCACCACGTCGTAGAAAGAGTCTTGATCTGGCAACCCCGACAGCGTCTAAGAATCAAAGGAAAAACATTTAAATCTGTTTGTTTTGAAAAGAATTAAACAAAGGTTTTTAAAAGCGGGTGGCAAGTGGTACTATGTATGATTTCAATAAAGTAAAACCCATGATGTGGGATTAGAGACACTGCTAGAAAATAAAAAACAAGTGGCACAGCTTTTAACAAACAACTCTGCGCACTGTGTAGAAAAATGAATAATTGGCAAAACAAATCAATGTTGTTATTTCATACAAAAAAGTATGGAAAATGTGGGTCTTTAAAATACACAGTTGGATTCTTCCTGGTTTCATTGAAGTACAGATTTAAAGAACAGAGAATGTTAAAGCATCAAACACAGGGATAAAAGCACAGAGAGAGAAAAAAATGGTTTAGCTAAAACCAGTGAAGCTGATTTCCTACTGATTCCTGTAAGTTTGGCTTTAAGAAGAAAAAGTCCAATGCACAGCTGTGTGATGTCAGGACAGCAGGAAATATCCTGCACCATGTGCCTACTGTCCTCCACACCTGCAGCAGAGGTCATCCTCCCAACGTACGAACTGTTTTATATCCCAGAGATACCGACTCCTTTCCTCCCTTCCACCTTTCAATTTGAAAAGTCTTATTAAAGGTACACTGACTCCTTAACTCCTATAAAATGTTAAGAGAGTTACTAATTCCTGATTATGGGGTAAATTGTTACCAGTGACACCGGAGAGGAGCTGTTGCACACTAGAAAATAAAGAACACCAATAATAACAGCTATTGAACTGTTGGAGTTCAGAGCATTCTATGGCACCTGTTCTATGTTCAAGACCACGTTTCTTCCCATAGTCATTTCCCATTTTTTTGGTGAATTCAGAATACAGAAAAGGAAGGTGGTCTTCTGCAGTTTACCATACACACCATAGTACGCCACTGCAGTGTATGTAGCAAGGGGGATCGAATCAAGCCACTCACAGCTTTACTGCAGTGATGTGTGGGAAGAGAACATGGGCATTGGACAACTTTGTTCAGAGCACAAGTGAACTTCATCCACCAGAGTCCAGCAGACATTTACAAAGACAACAGAAAACGCTACTATTCTGGTTTGCCATTGATTTCTACTCAGCTTGTGCTGATTTTTTACTGCTCCTTACGCATGATGCAGCAAAATGAGTCTAATTCTGCTCACATTGAGCAGAAACTACTGAATGGACTGTGCAACCTACTTGCAGAGCAACATATACGTCATTGCAAGAATCAGTCTATACAGAGCCGCTTCTGCAAAATATGTGAGAGTGCACACTGGAAGCAACACAGTTATTCTGGATTAGCTCACCAGAGAGATGCTTAGTCTCCAGTAGTTACCCCTCTCCTATTTAATTAGCTAAGTAACTTAACTATACTCCCAGTAGAGAAGAGAAGGAGCAAGAGATAGAGACAGCACATGCAAAAAACAGGCTCTTTCCAGAAAGAGTTTCATCTTCTCATGCCTGGGATGGGATGAACTGTGCCCTGAGAGTACTGGTTTTCTGGAGCCCAGCCTTTCCAAAGTGGGTCTGAGCAGCAGAGTGCAGAAGAGAGCAGCCAGTCTGGGCTTCCTCCCTATACCAAGAAGCTTTACATTCAGAAAAATTGGTCTGAATTACGTGAATAATAACAGACAGCTGACATACCCTGCCACGTTAAAGCACCTCTTTCCTGTGAAATGAGGCACTGGAAAATGTGCATCACCAAGCTACTTTTTAATTTAATTTTATTTTTTTTAAACTAGACATGACACAGCAACAGCATCTTCTTCAGTCATTACAGGACTACTATCTGATGTCAGGTGAGGTCCACTGCAACAGGAATGCTTAGCACAAACACTAATGAAGTGTTAGGGTTACACGTTCAGGGTTGTATGTTCAGGCTCTAATTAAGAATTTGTCTCTGTCTAGGACACTATTTAAGCCTGTTTAAAACCCACGGAAGACCATGGAGCTAAATTGTCCTGAACAGTGCTGAAAATAGATACCATGTGCATTTTGTTCTTTCCTAAACTGACACCTAGCATTGAGTAGAAATCTGAGGATTCAGCAGATGAAGCTATCACACTGTAAATTCAATGTAGCTTTAACACAGATATGGAAATACTATAACAGAAAAAGATGTCTATCAGGCTTTCTCTTACTTATGAAAGAAGTAGACAGCAGTTACGATGACCTGAGTGTCTTCAGGCACAATATGATGTGATGTCTTAGGTGCAAAAGGGTGGACAAACAGTCAGATCTTCTGCACAGATCTTCTGAGCATTTATTTCTTAAAAGACCAGGAAATGGTCTTAATGCTGATATGCACGTCACCCGCCTTCAAGTATAGCTTTTTTAAAATCTGAGGTCAGGCAGGCTGTAGACAAGGAAAACAGCAGCATAAGGTAGTGTTTACTGGCAACCCTGCTTTTGTCAGCAGCCTGTTATTGGTTAATATAATTTTAAGTCATGCAGCAGTGGAAATCAAATTTTCACTGCATGCTAGTGGCCAGAACTGGGCAACTGAACTCCCAAGCACAGAAATCAAATATTTTTCCTTTGCACAGTTTGTCATTAAACTCACAGATCCATTTTTGGAGCCTAATGCATATCAAATTCAATTTCTAACATTAAAAAATAGGATGTAAAAGGGCACCTCTGGTGTCACGAGGTCATTTCAATCTAGCTCAGGAGAAAGATATTTGCAGTAACTATGAAGTGCTGGCATAAATGACTGATTAATTCTGGCTTGTGATATTAGAAAACAAGAGCGGGCCCACATTTTCCTGGTGGATTTATAAAAGAAACAAAAGCTGCAACCAGCAGAGGAGAGGTCATAAATTGGGTAGGTCCTTCCAAGGTCCTTGCTCCTTCCTGAGCACCTTGTTAAGTTCAAAATGATACTCCCATATCAAAATACATATACAAGTCCCAAATATTTCCTCCTGCTCTGAAGACTGAACCTTACAAAATGAAAACCCGTCTAGAGAATTAAAAATTAGCCACTTGTAGAAGCGTGTTTAAACCATACTCTGTGGTTTGCTTGCCGAATTTTGTTACCTTACCACTAGCCTAGACCAAAACTGGGATTTCAAATCTGAAACTCTTCAGAACTCAGGTGTACAAAGGATGCATGAATATGAAAGTCAGGACTCATTCTTATGCCTTTATCCAGTTTTAGTTTGAGGAAACATCCCTGAATTAAGATTTTTATTTGTTTGTTGTGTGATTTTCCAAGTTGCTTTCGCAAGCCCTTGCAGAAGAGCCTGTGAAGCTTTGAGTTCTTCCCTCTCAGGTGGCTGCTTTTGGAATGGTGAACTAAATTAAAACCAAAACCCCAGTCTGAGAGTTTTGAGCTTGATATATCTTCTTAACAACATTTTTACCAAAGCCTAAATAATACGTTTTACACTAAGTGTAACAGTTCCAACGGAAAGAAAGGCAAGAAAACTAATGAAATTGTATCAGGGGTTAAAAAAAAAAGTTTTATGGGAGTGTAACAACCAAATGTTTTCCTAGATGATAAAACCTATCAGACAACATACTCAACTGGTAATAGCACAATATTCTTATCATTACATATCCTCAGTTACGTTTCTGAACAGAACCTGACATAAGTTAGTGGTAGGCTATGCCTGGCTTCAGACTGAAAGGGTCTCTTTATTTGCAGTTTTTAAAATGTGTAGCCCTGGATAATACTAGCTAGTAAAACTAGTAAGTTTGGTGCCTTTTGTCATTTACAAAGCAATCACAGTATAAAGCAGTGGTGCAGAGAGGATACAGACAACAGAAAGTCCATTTGGTCTGCAATGCTTTACATGCAAGACCAAGTAATACAAGAGTACTGCTCTGGTTACTAAACATCCAACAGACTGGGCTTCACCACAGGCCCCATGCACTAAGTAGTGAGACATCAGCTAAATCTTACACGCTACAGTGAAAAGCACTACATGGTAAATAAGCACGTTTAAGGGCATTAGCCAAGTTTTCAATTGCTTTGGGATAGGAAGAAGCATCTCTCGTGTATGTGTTTTCCCAGGAACCGCAACTTCTAAAACATCTGGTGCGGCCAACGTCAGACACAGGATGTAAGATGATCATTGTTCCAGTGTGGCAGTTGCGACGTTCTTAAGGCAGGTCACTGAAAAACGATGTGCCAGCTGCTGTTTTAACACCACACTGGCCTGAAACAGCACTTTTTCAACTACAGCTGATGGACTGCTGGTGGGTGGTACTCTTAAGCTCCCACTAGTAACCACTGGCCTGGCAGCTAGTGCTTGAATTCCAGTCTTATACTGGACCTGCTAAAAACATTCAGTGCTTAATCTGACTATATCAAAATGTATTAATTTTTATATACCTCATAATTATTTTATCCACTTATTTTTTAAAATGTATTGTATGATATAAGAGAACAAGCAATATTAAATACAGGTAAAAAGAAAACCAACAATAATCTTACAACCACGAATCCTACAGTGTATTCTCAATAATGAAGAGGTTTTATAGCAAGTAAATATAAATTGAATTGAATGCAGCATAGAATTTTCTTTCTGCATTTGATGAGGTTTTTTTTTTTTCATATACAGGAAACACAAAGGCTTTCATCTATCCGGACCTCAGTAATAAAAATGAAGAAAGTAGAGATTAGAATAAGATCTAACAGATCATAGGAACTAACCAAAGGAAGGTAACAAAGGTTATACTGGAACTATATATAACCAGAAGTATCTGCATTGCGATCAATCTCATTTAAGAGATTCATTAATGCCTAAATCCACCCAAATTAAGAGAGGGTTAACAAAATGTTAGTGTAAGTAAATTGGTTAAGCATCAACAAAAGAGAGGGAGAGGATAAAAGGATTGTAGCAATTCTTATGCCTGGGCAGATGTGTTTTCTGCTCTTGAGGAAGAAGGAAAACAGTCTGTAAATGTATACATGGAGAAAGAAAAAGGAATAGAAGTATGCTTCCTTAAGACAAATCCCTCATGAGGACTCTGCCTGCACT
>WAAD01005970.1:91077-124338 GCA_013389945.1 Fregata magnificens
CACGTTTCTGCACAGCATCTAGCAAAATAGCAATTCTGCTCCCAGCTGCTGCCTCTGGGTGACTACAACACAAGTAACAAGAGTGTGCTGATTGATTACAGCTTCTCCTGCAACTTCTCCGGGACAGGTCTCCTTTGTCATATATTCTCAACAGGGAAGATCATTATAAAATTGAAAATACTAACATTATCTCCACCAGTTATGCCAACTAAGTAAACAAACCTTGTTAACCAAGGTCATTGCGTAAACCAGTAGTTCGGTATCAACCCCATCCTTCTCCTCCAGGATCTCCATGATGTTGGACCACGGTTTGGCTCCTAGAGGAAAAGCAGAAACCACTGGTGATGGTGATCAAGATGGAAAGCTATAGCATCAACATTTATCCAAGAGGTAGCATAAGGTGGAATGATGTGGCCAGGTGGAAGATCAAGTGGAAAGACAGTTATCTCCATCTTCCTCTACAGTCTCCCCTGCTTCACAGAGAATGAAGTTAATAGTCGGTGAAAGCTATGGTGCATCCTAATGCAAGGATCTAAAATATGCCAGGTGGACTTTCCCCAGAGGTACCAATTTCTCTCCCTCGATGATGAAGGAAGTTTTGTTAGCCCAGTTTGACTCTCAGTGAACTTCTAAAATCAGGCGGGAGGAATTTTATCCCATGTATCATATGTTCACATAGGCTTAGATAAATCTTCAACAAAAATCTGTATGCTACTCTCTCAGTGCATTTGATGCTTACATTCCTAGTGATATTACTGAGTTATGCTGCATTAAGATAAGTCCTGTTAACAAAACAGTGCAGCAGAGAAACATAGTTTTCTCAAATTACAGGCTGTGTGTCTCGGATAAAAGAAACAATCAATGAGGGGAAAAGATTTTTGCTGTGGTTCTTACTCAAATAATTTTAATAAGAATCCCCTCTACAGAACTTTCAGATGCATTTCTGTCATTTTTCCACTAATTAAGGTCAAAATTTGTGTGTCTAGTTATGACTTATTTGCTTGATTTGCATTTGCATGATTATGTGATGCCAAAACTCAAGTGGCTTAGTGAGTTATTGTGCCGAAAATGTCAGACAGGGAACACCAGCCAGACTCAAGATAACCTCTTGTGTGGAAGGTACCTTGTAAAACCATCCTATTTCATTTGGCCAAAAGGCAGATGGTTGCATTTACTAAGAAAAAAACCCACATAACACTTTCACCTAGGAAACAGAAGTAAATAATGAAAGTTATAATTCAGTGTTTTGTTTGGAGTAAAGTTAAAGGTGAGGAGGACGAAGAAGAAAGCTAACCCTAACTTAGAGATACTCAATTCAACTAAACCAGCATAACTGCAAGTCTTTGAATTTCAGAGGGAAAAATGCAGAGTATTCCAGCAGCTCACATCCCCTAAACACTGTAGGGATGATGATAATTTGAGTATAATCAGGCAGTAAAATGCAGATGTTTCATCACCACAACCTGTTGCTGACTGATCAGTGACCCTGGTGTTAAAACTCTGCATTACTCTCACAGTCATAACAGCCCTTGTTTATTCATGCTGATATATATAACCTGCTACACAGACATCAAATCTTTGCTAACCAAGGATCTCCATTTTCAAGGCGATGGCAGTGCACTGTGTGGAAAAAACTGTCTTATTAAGGAACACACAGACAGCAATATTTCTCCTGTTTTCTTTTCCCTTCTTTCTGAGACATTCTCTGATCTTTACTAGTGAATAATAAATCAGAGCTGCCTTATCTCTAGCAAAATCAAGGAGGGCAGGATTCACTCTCAGCTCTCCAAATGTATTTATGTGCATTACTAATTAAATACTAATTCAAATACATGGCTATAATGAAAATACACCAGACACCTCTTTACCAGATTCTCTATATTACCAGACATTTTGTGCAGTACATGTTCAAAAGACATGTGGAACAAATTCACTCAGCTTACAAATGATATATGATCAGCAAGAATGATATCCTCACTACAAAAATGTCTTCCTGTGCTTTCCAGTGAAAAATAAAAATGGAAGAAAATAAGAAAGAGAAACAAAATGGGGAAACCATGCAAGTGTGACTTATAACAATGCCATTTGGAAAAAAGTGAGTTGATAACAACATAAAAAAAAAATTTATTTAATCCATACTGCATTATTCAGTGAGAGTCCTTCTAGGGAAACACGCCTTTATTTTGCAGGCAGGTTTTATTCTTATTGGAACAATCTTGTTTTGTTTTTTAAAGACAGCATCCTGGTGTTTGATGTTTTTTGCCTGAATGTCTTGATACTTCTCCATTATCATAGAAGAATATTTTCAGGATTGCCTGGCTGTTTTCCTGCAAGGATGATATATAATTTTCTTCTACCCATGCTGCTTCTCTGTTTCAGAACACAATTTTTTTAAATTGTTAATCAGGCACACTTACTATTAAGGCAGCCTTGTAATAGCTCATCCATCTTTCAAAAGCTTTAATTAAGGTGCTGCTATTAAACTTAGGCAATTTCCAAAATCTAGCCTTAAATTTGAAATTCTTCATCTATTCCCTAACTACTGTCAAGAGGAGGCAGTACTATCAATGACTTTGATAGAGCTACTCCAATCTGTACCAGATTAAACCTTTCTTTTCAAATGCTATTTTCATCATTATGATCTCAAGTTGAACAGCCAAGGAGTGAACATGGAAATTGCCATACGGCCATCTACCCACCGGGGGACAAGGCAGTTCTGGTGTGGAAGTTGCACCATGAACTTACTGCATTACTATACTTGGTTAATATTCCTTGCTAATATATAATGAGAGCCTATAGCTTCCAACCTATGATCCGGACAGCATGGGATATGGGCAGATCTAGACCAGGTGTCTGCTCTCATCCACTCTCATGCCCTGAGCTTGGATTTCCAAATATGTTGCTCCTGGAGAGCCACCACTTAAAGATGAGACCACAGGCTGGAGTCTACATGAAAAAAATTAATTTTCAAGGCAATGTTTTTTAATGATAGGATGATAGTGAAAAAATTCCTTCTCCCTTCAGGCTGCAAAGAAAAACTTTGGGAAAGATACCTTGGAAAATCATACACTAAAAAAATTGATGACTTTTCTAAACTCATTGGCTGTTGTAGTAAAACAATGACGCTCATACAAGAGATATGAAAAACAAGATGTATATGTTCCCTTTTCCTTTAAAAGGGTATTTGTCTTGTGGAGAATATTGAAAGCTCTCCTTTTATAGATGAAGAGGAACCTTTGAGGAAACTATTATGCAGAGCTAAAATCTACAGTTTCCGTTTTCTGTGTAATGGTCAGAACACAACAAATCCTGAAAAACCTAAACTCAAATCTAGGTTTGGCAATGCATATGTATTTCTAGTAAAGAAAAAGTAAATCCGTTTAATTTTTGTATATTACAGAGTTTATTTTTAAAAATAGTAAGTGTAATCATTTACACTTGCCAATTCTCAAACAGGTTTACTTTCCAGCCTGTCTCTTCCACCCGATCGTGGTGTAGAAGAATGATGATGTAAAAGAACGATGATGTAGCATCCCAGCAATTCTTCTGGGAGCAGAGCGGGATGTGCCCATAAGGTTATGACTTCCATGCAGGACTTGCGGCAAAATTGATGGGAGTGAAGAAACAGGCTCACTAAAGTAAAACAGCAGAGGTGGAGTTTTGTGTGTGTTCTCCTGCCTTCTAATGGGTGAAACGAGAACTGCTCGACTGCCTTTCACAGGCTTCTCCCAGGTAACAGCTCATTATCACGGCTACTCTGACAGGAAGGCTGGAGTCTCAGCCCTGATGCTACTATAGGACTCCAAGTAGTCACACACGGAGCATAAACATGCGGAGAACTATGAGACTGCAATAATTAAGTCTTACAGTCTATTGAATAATGTTGCCCATTGTTTTAAGTCTCAATCTTTTCTCAGTTTCCCCTTTAAATGTTTTTACGTATGAATCTCAAAAAAAAATTAATTTAACGCCTTACACAAAATCTTGATATCACAGCTACACAGGACATGGACATTATGTATAAACCATGGAAAGTCTTGCATCAGGCCAGACCTGTACATGAGGACTGCAACCAATTTACAGAGTACCTGTCTCTAGTTGCTATAGGATGGAAAGATACTAATACTTTTGGAAAGACCTCAACATCTTGTATTCCTGGCTATTTAAACCTGTGTGAACATAGAGCCTTCCATCATACCTACATTAATTTACTGGATATCTAACTATGTGTGAAATGGCAGGAAAAGTGGAGATACTGATAATGTGGACCATTTACAAATAGCGTAACAAGAAGTCAGAATTCACAAACAGTATGTGATAGTGTCCAGGTCAGCCACAGAGCTTTAATCTCTGTCCTAAAGAATGCTTGTGATAAAGCAGCCCCAGACAGCAGAGTGCAATACCAGCTCTGCTTTCCAGAGCCCGCACAGTCCTGGTATGCTTAAACTGAAAAGAGATCAAATTCTTCTGGGGCTCTGAAACAAGAAAGGGCGGAGGAAGGGGGATCTAGGTGGAAGTATAACTAGAAGCTACTTCCTATATGATGAGGGCCACGCAGTCATTCACTTACGGTCTGCTTGTACCTGAGAGTAAAGCCGGCACTTCCGCAGATGTCTGTACTTCAGTTTGCATATGGATCTATTCTTGCATAGAAACCACAGATGGGATCGCTTTGAAACCAGGCTGAGTTATTATGGGGTTCTTTATGTTAATCATGCATGGTACACATGTTGAGGAATTATGTCATATCTCATCACCTTGTATGTACATGAAACATTGGACTTTTTTCAAAGCAGTGCTAAACTTAATTATATACCTGCAAGATTTATGACAATGCTTCAAGAAAAGGCACATCGCTTTTTCTTCCTCTGTATTTCTGTTCCATTAAATCTGTCATTAAAGACAGGTACTCCTTAGTTCTAAGCCACTAATTTCAAAATATAAATTAAAACATAGCACATCCACAGCCAAAAGTGAAGGGCTATTCACTGATGACCTAAAAAAGGAACTAAGTCTAAAACAAGGAAAAAAAAATATCTTTTGTAGATAAGCATAACTGCTTAATAATAAAAAAAAAAAAAGAGAAAGGAAGGAAAACTTGGTATTTGGGGCTAAGTTATTTGCAAGAGTTCATGAGACAATCCGCCAACCCACAGGTATGAGAATTCCCATAAACCCTCTCCTCATGCTCCTAACAAGTATCCGTCTAACTACACACATCACTTTTTTTTCCACATGTTTTCTGTTGTTTCTGAAGTTGTTTTATTACTTTGGGGCATGTAAATGTCTGCCTGAAGCTGTTTTACAGATACAGAAGGGAATACACAGTGCATGGTAGTGTGTTTAGGGACTAAGGATGACTATAAAAATAAATCATAGTGCTCACAATTACATGAATATTGTAATTACATTTCTGCTTATGGCATTGTAAGGTTTTAATTTATAACAGAAATTTAATTTAAAACAGAAAGCCAACCTGAAGAGTCCACCGTTCAAAGTGGTACACTGGTTTTGAATTGCCCCTGTCTGCTCCCCTGCTGTAAGAGACAATTTGGGGTTTTTTTGGGGTCTTTTCAACACACTCATGCTGATAGCTGAAAGCAAAACCTGGCTACATTCTCCTATTCTGGCACCACCTTTCTCCCCACCCCCCAACTTTTTTTGTTTCACTTTTACCATATCAGGTCACTCAAACAAGTTCAGCATGGAGGCAGTTGCTCCACAGAGGGGATCTTGCTTTCAACCTCCATGTGTTTGAGACCACAACAATGGCTCTCCCAACCTCAAAAACTCTCCTTGAGGCAAAGGAATGTTTTGCATCAAGAGAGAATGCCCCGGGAGCTTAGCAATGGCTTTGTGGGAAGAACAAGAAAGAACCATTTTTGTTCTATTTATTTGTAAAAAATACAGTATACATATTCAAGTATTTTTCATGAGCCTGAAGGGTAACAGATTTCATAGTATAATATCTGCTCAAGGGCTTTATTTTAATGTAACAACAGCTGGTTTTACTTTTACTATAAAGCCTGTACTATTACTGACCTCGTCTTTCTCTTCAAAGGGATTAGACTGATTAGATATCATTTTCTCTTCTAAATCAGACTGCTGCTTCTCAGAAGGAAGTAGAAAGACAGCCTGGCCCGAGGAGCCTCCAAGGTCGGAAGGTGCAACGGGGCTCACTTTGCGTGTGGGTGCAGGGAAGGGGCAATGACTGCGGTGCACAGGGAGACAGATGGGTTCCCCAGCTTTTCATTCTCCACTTTCCCAATATAATTCATTCCTCAAAACAATCTTAAATTGCATGAATACCTAAAATATGCTTTTAATCAAGAAATGAAGGGTATGTCACACAAAGCAGGCATCACAGCAGCAACCCTAGAACCACTGAAATCAATGATGAAATGCCACCCTGATGGCAGCGGTGCAGGGATTTTGCACCCCCCAAGTAAGACTACTCACCTCTCTTTTCATCAACGGTAGATACTGCCTGGATTAAAAGCAGTGCGTTGGATTCAGTATACTCCACAAACACCAGCAACAGCTTCAGCGCTGTCTTTACCACCAGGCGGAACTGGAAGGAAAGAGTGTGACTTGTCATTCAGCAAACCACAACATTTCCAGATGTGCTACATGACACTGGACAAGACGCAAGCGCAGCAATTCAGATCTGGTAGTAACACATGAACGGAAGAGATTAAGCTGTGCCGGGACCAAAAAAATGAAAGGTAGCCAGTTGGCTGAAAATTTCATTCATCGGACAGTGCTCTCCTAGGGAACTCTCAATAGCCAATGAATCCAAACGAAAGCGTAACACTGCCACACGTAATAAAAAGTTGAGCATCCCACCTATGCATGCACCTATGCATATCTGCAACATTGTTGTCCAAAGCTTGATGTACAGAGAATCTACTGAGCTAAGAATGCGTCTATTCCTCTATTTCTCAACATAACATTTATTTCCCCCTTTCACTGTGAGCTTTTAATGCTGTCAAACTGCTGTATGATGGGATGATTTTCTCCTCATGCTTTTTAATTTTCTTATAATGTCAATATTTAATGCTTAAATAATTAAATACATCAATAGTCACTATCTACACAACTTGGGAGAAAGTGTGTTTAATCTCCAACTATCCCACCCTGTCACAAAATGTGTGATTTACCGCAACTGAGCTTTCTGCCTGTAAGTTTTCAAACCAATTTTTGAACATCCCCAGGAGTGTGAATTCAGCAAAGACTGACATCGATATAACAGACCTACTGGAAATCAATAGTCAAACTCTATCACTTTCATCACAGCTCTCCCATTTCCAGAGAGGACCATTTGACTATTAGATAATTTTCAAAGCGTTAAGAATTTTCAGGGACTTGCTTGGCATGATCAGGTGTGTGAAAAAACAGCTCTTTACTTAAGCGAATATTTGGAGTTTTTAATAAAAGGAGATGTGAAGAGGATGACTTTTTAATAGGCAGGACTCTACATGCCCAGCTGAGAGGACTTTTACTAGGAGAACTGATTCTAGGTCAAATCTGTTATATCCTCAAACTAAATCATAGATTTAAAGCCAAATAAAAGGTGATACACCGCTGGTCCCAGAAACACAGTTTCCCATCTACTGCGATTTAATCAAGCTCCAGAAAAACAGGTATTTGTAAGCTTACTGTATTTTTCTGCTACCTTGTTCTGCAACAAAGCTATCCAACAGCGTGTAACATTCTTAACAAGACAGCTATAGTAACGTGGTCATTACTCTCTCTTTTGCCATTGACAGATTTTTAAATCTACTTTAGGATGCATTCATGTAGAGATAAGCCACGCTCCAGAAAATCCCTGTCTTTGTCTCATTACATTAAGTTGGTAGGCACTGTGAAACATAACCGTCTGGTCATTAAAATGTCTCATCTGGGGGAAAGGAAAAAAAAAAATCATTATGCTGCATGGCTAAACTGTTTCAGGGATATATACATACACAGTTTCTGTCAGTATTAGCTCATTCCCATTCCCTCATTTTTTCAAGTCCTCACAACACCACTCTCCTAAGAGGCAAAGAATCGCTATTAATAATTTTATAGATGCACTCAAAGACAGCAACTGTATCTACATTCTAAAAAAGACTGCAAGTGCAACAGGCATAGACTCAGGCTACTGCATTCACATCACCATTCACAAAGATGTACTAGAGCTCACGTTAGGGTAATGAGCTAAAACGCCGGCTGCAGCTTACTGCTATAAACACCGAGTTTAGTGTGAACAGTGACCCAGGTATTTCCCTAACTTCTCGGGTTTTAGCCACTCGTGCTGAATTGAGCTTAATGTACTGCAGTGATACTACCTAGCAATGTAAAAATCTTCTGTTGTTGAATTTAGACTCTTTCAGACTTGATGTATCATCGAATCACTTATTTTTAGGGCTGACAGCCAGGAAATCCCAGTGACAAACCTGACCAGGTCCCGTAAGACGCCTGATTAGCCTAATTTGTAGTTGTACTGCTGCAGTGATACTGCATAGGTACATGGGGTAGTCAAATTAAAGGAAATTGAAATCCAATGACACACAGCATAATCGTTCCTTGGAAAGGCACTGCTGATACACCAACAAATCACTTCCTCACGATTGCACTGGACATCTGTGTATTTGCCTGGCAGGCCAATACCACACTGTTTCTGCTCTGCAATGACATTTTCCTTAGCATCAAGTTCAATTGTTTAATAGACATATTGTAAGAATTTCCAACATGTTTCCACTTGTTTTGTAAAGTTGCTTCATAAAACAGGAGTTATCAGATTACTGTAAATTCCAGCATTAACTTACTTCCCAGATAACCACTTGTGTACTACTTACTAATCAGGATCCATTCCCTAGAAAGGAAATCTTGGATATTACTTTTGATGGTCCTTAAAACCTCAAGGCTTGGCCACATGGTGACAACTGGACACATTTACACATAAGAACTCAATGGCAAAGTTCCCATGTGTTTCCATTTGACAGCAATCAGCGGGGGACACACCGGGCTTATGTCTATTTTTTGCAAATCTCTTTTTCTTTCAGAAAGTAAGAAGGACCTTCTGCAATGCCTTTACTCTAACTGTTGCCTGCTGGCCATGGCAGCTGTGGTAATATGGAGCTAGTCCCTGCGCACCTTGCATCCGCCATGCTGCAAACCTTGTAAAGCCTCAGCGCAGCCCACTGCAGCTGTACCAGACCAAGGCTCAAGCTGGCTGATTATTCGGGTGCCGCCTGCAGGTGTCAACCTCCTGTGCTTAACAAGCTAACAGATGACAGCGTAAGGAATAAATACCAGCCAGAAGCAGTCCCGGAGAAAAGGAGTGATTAGAAAAGCTATGCTTTTCTTGCCATTTAGCTAGTAGAAGGACACTGTAAGTTCAGTTCCTCAACCTGCAAATTTTCAGGGCTTATCCAACTCCTCACAAAACAGTCAATCAGCCCTGGGAAGTGGAGGTGTCTGTAGGTGAAGGTACATACCATGGCAGCTTTCTGCTGGTAGTCAGCACAGCCGCTAGCTTTGAGAAAAACTGCATTTAAAACACGCTGTTTCCTGCTCAATAGAAAATGGCATGTGAGACCCCTGTGGGCACTTTTAAGCCTGCATACTGCTTTGGACACCTTGGGCAAGCACAAAACCAAAATACTGCAGTCCTAGACTAAGCCACACAACGCCTACGCTGTGGACTTACTAGCTACCTGTGACCCACACAACCTTTGCACACATCCTACAATGGGACTTTTTAATATTGTTTTAATAGTGCTTCTTGACAGAAGCAGGCAATCATCGAACAGCTGCACTGCCCCTTGGAAACTGAAGTCTTCAGCCAGCCAAAGGCCCTCCAAGACATCTGATAGCCTGTTACCCCCAGACAGTTCAGAGCCTGACATGCTTACACTAAAATCAACTCTAATTATCCACCATGGCACCAAGAAGGCTCTGAAAGGTCTGTTCCAGGGATACTTCCTGCCGAGACCCATGTGAAGCATGGTGTATTTTCTTACATGGCCTCCAACTTGATGACCTACCTCTTAAATGATCCCTTCATGACCCCCTGTGAGCCTGATCTGCCTGTAGCAGCTCATGCATGCTGCTGATGACACATCAAGTGTCGGGTACCACAGCGGGAAGGGTTTCAACCAAGACCAAGAATGACTGTTTCACAACTTTCAAAGTAGCAGAGCTATTCAGAAAGTTTTCATTTGTCATTAACTATGATGATTATTGAAGTGGGAGATCCTCATATCTTCGTGAGTGAATTATAAAATGTGTTTGCAGGGCATGCCTTTTCAATTATTTAAATAGTAGAGAGCTACATTGCAAATAAAATAACTGTAAATCTCAAAACCAGGAGATTGCTTAACAGGAAAAAAGAGCAGCAATTCATCGACTTTGTTGCCTTCCTTTGTGAAGCCACGGGATTTTCTGCCAGTCACTAGTATCGTTTTATTTCACATAACGTACCTAAATGACACAGCAATGGGAGCAATAGAAACAAGTTTCATATTTCATTTATGAGTAGGTGAATCACTATTCATTTGAATCACTGTTAAAAACTTCATGAAGGTTTTTAAGGCTGTTTCTGGGATTTACTGGGCTTTCGTTCAGTAGTGAAGATGGACACAACTGCTTTCTGAATCAGAAAGACGCAGAGTTGCAGTTCTGTTAAAATCCCCGGGGCAATCACACCATTAGTTCAAACACGACTAGATGTCCTAAGAGCAAGAAAAGAGGTAGACATATGCTTGGTATATGCCCTGGTATCATCACTTTGCAAACATAGGTTGTTGCGATTAATTCCCGATTTCCACCCTGAATATTACTGCTTAGTTAAAAAAGATGGCTCACTGAGGCAATATACACACCCACTGGCTCAGTAAAGTGATGTTTTAACAGTTCTGAAATTAAATCAGGATTCTTGAATTTCATAGCATTGAAGTATCAAAACTTTTATTAGGTTAGGAAAAAAAGTCATATTGTGTTTTTGTATTACGTGCGAGCCGATTTATAGAGAGCAAATGATGTTAGCATCTTCTGGCTAAAGATAAGATGTAGCCAGCAATATAAAAGGAAGAAGAAAAATTATAAACCTTTTCGCTCTGACTCACTTTACGTTATACAGTGGGGTTTGGCAGTCCCTTTCCTTTTTATCTCTTTATATTTAGACAATTGGAAATGTGTTATAGACCCAGCCAAACAGACCACACAACAGGCTGCAAAACTCATGTCTCATGGAAGGGCTTGTCCCAGTTGTTAATCACTTGCCAGGAAAGGCTTAAGACTTTACAAGGAATGTTGTCAAAAAGTTCATTGACTTAGAGACCAAAGCAATAGTTGCAAAGATCAGGTTTAAAAATTTAGGATTTTTTTTTTTTTTTTTAAAAGGAAGAAAGTGAGAACAAAGTTGACTAACAAAAATTCACTCAGGGCAACGTAGTTGCTTTGGATTTATGCTATTCAAATTTAAAGGAGAAATGGGCGTTGGATTTTTAACTGAAGATTTACTACGGCCAAATCCTCCGAGGCCTAATCCAAGCTTTGACATGGCCTCGTAGGCCATGTACTCATCGTGTTGGTAAGACACAGCAAGGTGGAGCTGCAGCTAAAGAAACGTACAGTGCAACAAGTGTCCAACCCGCCGGTGAGAGGTGCACAGAAAAGCTGAAACCCTTCTTTCTTGTGGGGTGCGAAGATGCCCCCAACTTCAGATCTAGTGCTGCAGGAACAGCCAGCACCTGCAATGCGACTCAGTTTCACGTTTCACAAGGGGATAAAACCACCCTCAGTTCACAAGAGAAGGAAAGATCTTCCTGGAATGAAAGATTATATATATATAAAAAAAATATATAAAATATGTATTGTATATATCTAAAATAACATATAATATTATAATATAATAATATTATATTTTCCTTTGTAGTAAGCAAGGAAAAGGAAACAAAAATATTGAGCTTAAGAGAATCTTAGAATAATTTAAGTTGGACGGGACCTAACACCGCTTGCCTTCTCATCTTAGGTGAACAAACCCAGTTCCCTCTTCCTCACGTATCATGTGCTCTCCCCCCTAACCGTCGCAGTGAAGCCCTGCCAGACTCGCTCCAGTACGTAAATATCTTTCTCGTACTGAGGAGCCCAAAATGGGACCCCTGAACTCCCCAATGCAGCCTTATCAGCACTGAACGGGGAGAGGCACTTCTTCAACTTTGTGACTATGCTCCCACCAACCCATCCCCAGAAGCGGCTGGCCTTCTTTGACTCAAGGGCACACTACTAACTCTTGTTCAAATTCACATTCTCTTCTTCAGAATGAGTAGGCAGAATTAAATGGTGTGATGCTAAAAGAAGTATCTATAATTTTCTCTGATTTTTAAGAAGAGTTACCAGGACTCAATACCCTTAAAGGCTATTTTTCAAGGGAGAATCACAGGCAAAAGAAGACAAGAGGCAGAAAAGGAAGATGTACAGAGAGTGCCAGGTAAAACCTGCCATGAGAAAATTTAGTCCTAACAACACTCACCTTAAGCTTGTAGCATTACTGCCAAGGCCATCAAAAATAAGTACAGGACATGTTTACTTCATCTATCAAAAAGTTAGAGGTGCATAAAGAAAAAAACATTGAGGTTCTCCTAGGATTTCTTACAATATTACATGTTCCATACATTTCTATATCTGTTGTTCTCAGCCGGTGTCTCCTGTTCAGACAGGGGAGTCAGACCAAAGCATAGCTTTGGCTTACATGTCTCTGGATGAATCTCATGAGATGGGCAAGGATAAAATTGAAAAGAAAAAAAAAAAGAAAAAGAAAAAGCTCTGTAGCGGAGCAATGATGACAAAGATCTTCTAACATTTCCAAATTATAATTTGGGATTCAACCAGAGTTTGTATCCAGCTCTGTGGTTTCCTGCCATATTTGCTGTCGCTAATAGTTCAAAAAGCCCCTTCAGCACCTGCTAAAAATACAGATATATAAATACACACACACACACACACACACACTCCCACATATACAAAGAGGCTAGTACACATATTAGAAGAATATATGCAGTAGAAGAAAACCTTGCTTTCTCTATCAATTTGTTTGCTACTAGCTTACTATTTTACTGTTGGTTTACATGGTACTAGGAGCCTCAGCGTTGTGCTTCAACTTCAGCATTACTGGATATGGGCAATGAGAGCTGTCTGTTCTCTGTGAAAGAAGGTTTGCCTCTAACGAACACACACCGCAATCTTATCTTACTAGTGCTCTGGCACAAGGTGTCTGTATTTTGTGGCAGATCCCAGAACCATGCCAGTTTGTTTGCTTTCTTTCCCTGAAAGATAAAAATGCACCTGGAACACTTGTGCCCTTGTTCTCAGAGAAACATCTAATCTTGAAATCAGACTGAAATCAGAAATCTAATATTGAAAACAGATGAGGAACAGGAAGGGCAACTGGATAATCTTATGCTGGCACCCCTTTGCATAGGACAGCTTCGGTAGAAATTAAGGTATTTACAGCCCATAAAACAGGATGTGTACAAAGCAGGAGGCTGATCTTATTTCTCAGTCAGATAGTCAGTGCCGGGTGTGTGCATGCATGACATATGAAAACCCTTTGCCAGGGATGCATATCTGTAGCCAGCCTTTTAGAAACATAATTTACCTGACACATACAAGATCCCAGTATTTTCTGATAAGTATTAATTTTCTCGAATCTCTGGAACAATGTCATTTCAGTATTGCACGAGCTGTTCACCCATATTTATGTAACAAGGATGTCTCTGCTGCAGCCAGCATCTTACTGGGCCTTTCTCACAACTGCATAGCAGAAAACCAACTGGTACTGATTTCAGCCAGCCAGCACTGGGTGCACAAGCAGGGAGAGCCACCTCTGATATGATGGCTAGACACCAGCTATCTCAGAAGCATGCAGGTGTGACTATACATGGGAAAGAACCGTAACATCTACAGCAAGAGCAAATAGCTTTGTAAATATGTTGTACAGCATTTACATAATCCAGACAAAAATATATCAGAATGGGGGCGTGGGGGTGTCAAACAAGGAGAAAGACATTGGGGGGTAAAACATTTGGAACCCCCTATTACTAGGATTTGCAAATGCCTTAGAGAACAAAGGAAAAAACCAAGCCCTTTCTATTCTCTGACTCTCTTCTCCAAAACTGACATTTGAGGTCAATTACTTCATTCCAAAAAGGGTGACAACCCTATTTAGTAATCCAGTTCCTTTCTATTCATAGCTCCTGAATGCCAGAATGATCAGAAGAATGAGATCCTTCTGTGTCACCTGAGCCAACTGTTTCTAGTCAGCTTAATTTTCTGTCTAAACGTTAAAGCAGCCTCTTTTAAGGAGAATCATGAAAAATTTAAAAGTCTAAATAACCTACAGAACACCACAAAACTTCTCAAATGAGTGTAATCACCCTTCTCTAGAAGGGAGAAAGAGTTCACATGTGCTGGGGCTTTAAAAGCTGCTTTCGAGGCTGCAATGAAGACAAGCCAATTTCTCCACTTCGTTCTCAGAGAGGCAACAACTGCCCAAGTCAGGGCGTACAGGGCACATGGAGGTTATCACAAAGCCAAGATGCATGGGAAGCAACAGTTAAATACAGTATGCACAAAATATGTAAATTCCCTATGCTAGGTACTAAATATTGTGTAGATGCATTTTATTTCATTAAGACTGTTACTATTAAATGATCTATGGATCTGTGGGCTGCTATACCAGTAACACAAATGAGAATGTGCATGATGCCATGTCTATTTTAAGCATTGGAATTTTTATTAGTTGGCATATATTAAAATAATGCTAGACCACATTTTAATATTCAGCCATCTTCGCTCAGATCTTCCAAGATGGATGCTTAAATAAGGCAAATTAACTGTTAAGTGCTTTGCAGGTTCAGGACTGAACGCGCGGATATTGCAGAAAGGTGAGTTAGATCGAGACAAAAAACCCTATATGCTTAGATACGAGAAGCTAAAAAGTTATCAATTAAACAACAGCCTTTTAATTCTGAATGTTCCTTTAAGCTTTTCTCTCTGTGGAGCATGTAATGCTAGGGATGGCAGAGAAATGCATGCATTTACTGTTCCTAAAACAAAATTTCTCAGAACTTTGTAAACGTACTGGATAATGATTATAAGGTCTGAGCACTGTTACATATGTGGTGTGTATCTGTCATTTGTCTGCGGTGAGATTTCTGACATGAAGAGAAAGAAGGCCATTAAAAAGAAATTCATCTGGCTTACTGACAAAACACAGGGATGAGCAAGTAGTGATTAGTGACTGGTCAACAGCAAAAAAAAAGGGTCATGCCTGGAAATGATTATTTACATCATCAATCATGGTCCAGAAGCAGAAGGGGGAAAAAAATGAAAAAAATCTGTACACAGAAGCAGGCAATTCATACAGCAAATCAAAGCACATTATAGGCCAAAGCGGCTCTCAGATGAATACATGCAATTCTGATGGGAGCTTTAAAAGAATATGTTGGGGGTAGAAATCGGCCCTGTATTAAGCCATTTGTAATGAACTAATGATGTAGCTACATTTCTCATGCAGCAATGATCATGTCACATAGACATAGTTTAAAAATTGAAATGCTGCAGTTCCTGGAATGAGACAGGAGATGCTACAGGGTTTTTTGGGTGTTCCCTTCTCCTCCTTTTTGGAATACCAATGACAACCTTTCCATGAGGTGGAGAAGTGACTTTCTCATCCCATGAAATAGTCTAAAATTATGTTTTTCTTTGTTTTACGACAGGATGAATGGAAGACCATTCACAGCTTTGCAAGACAAAACACAAAGTGAGAAGTCTTTGCTTATTTTCCTCTCCTACAACCAGACCGATCCCCTCGGTTTCTCCAGTGAGAACTGTTCATTGTGTGAAAATTACATGTAATTATTCAGCCAGAAAGGAGGACTGGACAGGACACAGAAATTACAGGACATTAAAGGATCAAACTTCTTTAGTCTCAGGTGACTCTTGAGATGGTGTCATCACACCGTTGTCAAGGGCCCCAACCACAGAGCTATTAGGTATTCCCCAGTTTTGACTGTCTTTCTCTTTTGCTCTTTCAGAAATTGCTCAAACAGAAGGGTTTGGTTTCAATTAAATTTTTAGCTTTTTCCATTGCAAAATACAAAACAAAAATATTTCACTGGAAATTTGCCATCAGCCTGTGTCCAGAACAGGAATTATGTTTCACTTTTAAAGATTTACACTAAGATTTTCTCTTCTTTCTCTCTTCAAATTGTGGAGTTTCATTGTATTCAACCTGTTGATGCTTTTATCAACCCTTCCCAAACGCTCCCATCTTCTAGGACTCCAGCCAAATGAACACCATCAGTACATCTAGACCTGCCTTCTGTGCCTGAGTAAGGATTGTGATTATATTATCTTAGATAAGGTATAAAACACAGCTTGAGAGAAAAGACAGTAACGTGAGAAGCAGTTTCTGCTAAAACTCATCCTAGCATGTAATGTGCTATCAAACAGCTTTTGATAAAGAACAGACATTTTTCTTCTCTCTTTTCTTCTACAAACATGCACCTCAAATTGTTTATATATAGCAAGGGTTTTGAGCGTTTTCATGTTATGGATCATAGAGTAAGATTGTCTAGTAAAGTCTCTTCCTTTCATTAGGTAACATAACCTTCGTTGGGCACATACTAAACTAGCCTTATGCAAAAATAAAACAAATACTATGACGCATAGAATGTCATTCTAATGCAACTTCGCATCTGGAAACATACTGTCTGACTAGGCGTTACTGCAAATGCATGACTGTAAGGTCTATAGGTCACAGTCAAAGTAGTTTAAGAGTATGTCCCACTTTTTAAACAAGAGAGGTCTTTAGAAATTAGTCATATGTCTATTAAATAAAATGTGCATTTCTGATGAGCAGAATGAATGAAAAATAACCTTGTCTCTCTTGAACACTACTCTGATGATCTGTTCAGCAATAGACATAACAGTGATATTTCATGTTTTAGTAATGGGAAGATAAGTAGATAATAAGCAAGAAGATATGAAACCACAAGGAATTAGAATTCCACATAGTAGATGAATCTGCAAACTAAAATCCATCATAAGAACGGGGTGTATGTGCCTACATAGGAGAAATATGATTAACGCCATTTGGCACCTTTTTTTTTTTTCCTTCCTATAATGATAGAAGAATTGCATGCTGACCCTTCCCACCAGCCCTCTACATTGATGTATGATGTTAACCTTGAACTACGCTGTCCTCAACAGATGGTCACTGGGATGAACCTCTGGCAACAGGAAAAGTTTGGGAGAACAGCAGTTTCAGCAACTTCTTTTTCTTGGGCAAGGCCAAGCTGATATTTCCTTAGCTGTGTTCCAAAAAAACTGGGAGAGGCAAAGGGTTCTTATAAACTTAATTGTAGAGGGGACTTCCTTTTCGCTCCTGTTTCCAAAATCCTCTTCATATCACACTATTCTAGCTTTCGTTATGCGGCTGAGTGACAGCTGGTTTTGTGAAGGCATCTAATGTAATACAGTGTCACTGTACTCAAGACAAAAGGCAATCAATTTTAAAGACAGAATGGATTAGATAACTTGTTAATACTTCAAAATACTAAGATAAGGTACTGATGTGTTACTTATCTCATGCTTTGTATTTAAAGATCTGAAAGCCATCTACAATTAATCAAGACATGCAACAGTTAGTTCTATGAAGCGGGCAGCAATTCACTGCATTTTACAAATGGGAAAGCTGAAGTACTGTGAACTTAAAAGGCAAATAGAAGATGTAACATCGCATCTTATTTCCTCTTTTTAAGCCTCCAAATAAATATCTGCTAATGTGTGTTTTCCGAAATATTTTAAATTCCAAATGCAGGCTTTAGATTTAAGATTAAATCACTACTGTAACATTTTCATGAGTGATTAGAAACTATGTAGAAGGAAGTCCACTTGCTCCACATCAATTTTCCGTACCAAACCACTTTCTTCTGACACCCACCTCCTATCATAGCCAGACCTCTGATTTATACAGGCTGGCCTCTAGGTGATGCAAAAAAAGACTTTCCTCATCATACCAGCAGAGAGTGCTTCACAGGCTTCAGACCTGCAGTACGTTTGATATGGGAACTGTGTACAAAGCAGCATCTCAAAACTTCAGCATCTTCACGAAGTTAGTTTTCCTCCTGGCCAATGCACAGAACGGTTCAGGTGGAGCTCAGAGGTGATCCTGTTCCTGCCTGTGAAAGTCATCACCAGTAAAATGTGTGGCTCTGTTGAATTATGGTCAAAGCCAGAGGAAAACAGAGAAATAAGGAAACTATCAGAGTACCTTCTCTCAGAGCCTCCTTACAAAATTAAACCCACTCGAACACACGACAGTCATGAGGAGCACTCCATTTTCACTCGTTTCCTTAGAGAGCTGTGCTGTCCCCCTCTACTAGTTGTAGACTAAGTCTTCCCCATAACTATGGGATCTGCCCACCGAATTCAGTCATATTTGACAGTAACTGAGCTCTGTTCCTACTCAAATTGAAAACTGCATTACAAAAGACCCCCAAGTCAGCATTCTCATCGGAGAAAAGGAAGTTTCCAGCCATTTTGAAAGGGAGCCAGTTAGAAAATTAGTCCTCATGAAGCCTTCCACCAGCCACACCACAGGCTGCCAGCTGTACCAAAGACAGGCATGGGATACACAGCAGAACTGATGGTACCAAGAGCATGTGGGATGGGAAGGAAAAAGCAAGGAAGGAGGAGAGCAAAGATAACAAATTGCTTCATTAGTTCCACTGCTCATGAAACAACTTGCTAGAGTTAGTGGCCTTGGCGATGTCCTGTTTAAATAATATCAAGGTTGAGTTCAAGGGCCCTAGGGGAAAAAACTATTTGAGTCTGCAAGTACAGTGGAAAACTACCCTGTTATTATTCTGTGGTTTTATGCATGTGAAATTTGTTCTTTCAACAGTTCCATTAAAAAGTACTCATATTAAATAGCAAAACTATGGCTGGGTTTAAATAACTTCACCTGAAAACCCCTGTAAGTTTAATGATATGGTTGGCAGTCCTTTCCTGACACTGGACAATCTCATAGACAACATTTCAACAGCAAAAACTCAAAATCAAAACAACCTATGCATAAAATGTGTGGAAGTGGTTGAAGACAGTGTGTTAATAAAGAGTCCAAACTGTAACATATTATCTATTGCAACATCTTTCTTAAGCAAATAATGGTTAACAGGTTATCCTTTTTAGGCATCCTAAAAAGCAACATACTAGTGGTTTGAACTACTGAAATAATAAAGCTGTTGAAAGAACAAATATCATACATAAAACCATGGAACAAACCCATCACAAACTCCTCTTGAAAGAATAACTAATAAAGTAAAACTAGAGAAAGGAAATATATATATATGTGTATATATTCCACTTATTACTGGAACGGTAAGAGTATTAGTATTTCACTGTATGTATAGACTGAAGATTTTTCTCTATTCTCAAACTTCTGAGTATTATCAGGCACAAAAAGGAACCCAGAAGCAGTGGTTTCACTGCAAAACCAGACCCATTTATTTACCTTTGGACAACTTGCCAAATAAAGTTAATTAATAAAGCTGCTTTCTGAGGAGCATTTAAACATAACGGAAGCAGTCACATTTCTCCAGCAATCACCTATTTGTCACAGCTTTCCCAAGTCTGGAAAAGGTGGCTATCCTCAAATCTAATTCACACCATCAGTATAGTCCAGATGCTTTTTTCTACATCCACAGGACTCCCTGATGAAACCAAAAATGTAACTGAGCCCAGACACATTCCCAGCTTCCCACGTGATGGGTTTCTGAGCTGAGTGGCAGCATCTTCCACACAGCTAGCATTTAGAAACCTGATTTATGGGGGCACAAGTCACTGCATATCAGCTAAGGCGCTGCTGAATTACACAGCCCTAGCAATTTCACATTATTCTACCTCCCTCCTCCATTGAAAAAGGACAGAGATGGAGATATTTTATTTGGTTTCCATAAATGCTAGCGGGTATGCAACTTCTGCATACAGCTGAAGAATGGCAGCATTATATGATGTTGTTATGGTAGGCAACAGTACTCTCATATCATAGTGATAACTATTTTGGAAGAGATACAAAGTTCAGTGTTCAAGGAGATAATGTAATTCGTCTGTCTCAAGCTACCTCCTTCCTCTGACTTGTATCAACCAAATGCATAACATCCACCCTCAATTTTACAGCAAATCAAACAAACACGCAAACTGAAAAGATGCATGCTTGGTTTTGAATCACAGAAAGGAGAAAGAGGTGCAAAGAGACGCCTCTGACTCCTGCTTGGATAATAAAAATGGAAGTGTTTCGGCACAGCACTCCTCCTGGTAACGTGGCAATGGCTTCCCAAGCCCAAGCTGGGGTTAACTCTAGTCACATTCATGTTCACTTGTGTTCCAAAGGTTTGCAGGCTAGATAAAGTCAACTTCTGCTTCATCAACATCCTTGAGGGGACTCTGATGTCCTGATTCATCACCATATCCAGATCCCAACACTAGTTTGACTAAAAGTCAATTTCTTTGTCACAACTCATTAAAAAGATCTGGCTTTTACTGTTTTCTTCATAGTGTAAGGCATATGTATGTGGGTACCATTACAGCAGGAAAAGGAGGAGGAACATTGGGTGATTCACAGAATCACAGAACAGTTGAGGTTGGAAGGGACCTCTGGAAGTCATCTTGTCCAGCTCCTTGCAGGGCCATCTAGAGCTAGTTGCCCAAGACCTTGTCTAAAAGATGAAATGTGACTAAATGATAACAGCTATATCAAGAACATGAATAAAAAAATGGAGACCCCTGGATTTTTATTTTAAAGCACTCTGTTTTTCGAAGCCTGGCATCTCCAACTTATTTTCTGTCTCTCACACACCCATACCACCCCCCAAACACACATATACTGAAAGGGATATCGGGGTGCAAAAAGATCCATAAAACTTGTTATTTTCACCAGATCACAGTGACCAGCTAATTTCAGTATAACAGAGCAGTCCTACGTGCATTAAGACTCAAGTGCCCATCCAGATACCCAAAACGTACTTTTCAGTTCAAAAATCACCTGAAGACCTTTTATGCAATGAGATTCTAGTAGTTCTCTGCACACTAGGTGTGGTCTGCGATTACGGTACTGTGATACTGCAGCTTAAATAACTTTATTTTCGCAAGCACTGAAGAGAATACTGAGCGGCTTGTTAACGAACCTCCTGTGACTCACAGAATTTGTGTTTCGGTTCCCCATCAGTACCACAGTGATAGCAATCCTTACTTTCAGTCTAGTTTGACAGCAGACCGAAAGGGTTAGAAACATGTTTTCTATATAGCAGACCCAGAACATGGCTATGACAAGTACTTAAGGCTTGGAAACTCATTTTCAAAACTGACAGGTCCAGCAGGGCGTCTGAGCTCACACATGTGTATGCGTACAACTCTCCCTACAGTCTGCTTTCCTGGAAATCCGCATGTGCAGCTCAAAGACAAGTCTGGACCAGGTTTCTTATCTCCCAAGCGAGATAACAGAGCCTCAGAAATACCCCAGAGCATGCTCCAAACTCACCTGAAATGTGACCATTCTTGCCACAAGTCTAAAAATACCAAACAGCAACGTCATAAGATAACTGAAATCAAATATATGCCTGTATATTCCTAGGAGGCTGTAGCTACCAGGCTACAGGTAGGTTTGCAGCAGTGGTGACAGGGACAGGGGAGGAGCTAGCACAGCAGCAGAGCCCAGATTTCTCTTCATTTGACCCTTCTCAGTGCCCTACTCTGAACCTGAGGACTAAGCACATTTGACCAAACCACTGCACAGTCAGATGTGCCTTTATTGTGGCATTATTTAATGCACATTTCAGTTTCATTATTGTCAGAATGAAACATATTTGAGATGTAATATCTAAGAATTATTCAGCATCTGGGACTTGTATAGTTTTTAGCCAAGCAATTGCCATGGTCATTCAAAGAGCTGAACCCACAGAACCATGAGATCATAATCAGCAGTGATTTGACTTGCATCATAGATCAGTTTTGGGCTGTTGTTTCAGTTCTTTGGGACCAGTACAGACAGAAAGGAGAGAGAGGAGAAAAAAAAAAACAAACCAAAACCAAGCCTTTCTTTTTCCTGAAGTAACCACAACAGATTACTTCCACTTTCTTCTGAAGTCAAGAGTAACTGCAGGCAAAATCAGTAAATACAGTGATGCCCTAACGAGCGGCAGCAGTTCACAAAAGCAGTAAAATAAACTGCTGCAAGAACATGATCCTTTGTATCCCAGAAAGCTCAACTGAAGTGCACTGCGGTAGCTGTGTAATGTCTGACGGGAATGGTTCCTATGGATTTAGCCAAAAGCAAATGTATTGAGATTTGACCCTTTCAGCTCATTAGAGTACAACTTTTGAAGAGGTGAGTTTATTGAGAGTACTAAAATCACACTGAACTCTTACTTTTGGTGTTATTTTTCCTGCTTTTAGAAAATGTTTCATGGTAGGCTCTCACACCACTTGACAAGGAACATTTACTTAAACATCTAAATAGTTCCGTAAAAGAGAGGAGAAGTATCATGGAGCAACTGTGTGAAGGGCATGAAAGATACTACCACAGTGATCACGGAAATACCAGAAAAAAAGTATTCTTTTAATTTTCCAAGGTACTGCAGAGGCACATTTCCTTTCATAAAAGTAAAATGTCTCACAATATCTGAAAAAATATTTTAGGTGTTCACATATGGATTTAGTTGTATAGCTCTTGGCTCTGAATAATAATAATAATAATAATAATAATAATAATAATAATAATAACAACAACAACAACAACGTTTTCCCAGTGCTACAGAGCAAATTAAGAGTCTTGATAGCCAGTCTCCTGCTTTAACCAGGAAAATAAGATCTCAGAACGTGGAAGGGACTGGATTTCAGTCTTGCTGCCAGAGATCTCTGTGTACTGCCTCTGAGTAGTAAAGCAGATCTGCCTGCAAGCATAATGCCAAACTAAAAATCTTTCCAAGCTGAAAGTCCTACAACTCTTTCCCATTACTAATTCATGTTGTTTCTAACCTGTACATCCACAGCATAATTCATAGGAGGACCAGTGCTGCTCTAGCTCAGCATAACCAACTACAACTTGTGATCTAAAATCTCCTCTTTAATTCAAACCTGAATATATCCTTCGAGCTCCTAGACAGCCTCCCACAAGTGGGCATTGCCAGAGCCTTTCATACCCACCTGTTTAGGATGGTAGGGCAAGGCTAAAAGGCAATTCAAGGTATGGAGATGAGCAAGATAAATCGAGTAACCAAGTAAAGGCCATAGGCTGAAATCTGTTAGTTTCACAAATAAACACTTGACACTTGCAGCCTAAAAGCAAGCTTGCATTCTGGTCCCCCTAGAAAAGCAAACATGTACAACAACTACTTTTAAAACAGCCAGCAGCTGCAGCTTAACTATTTTCTAACACATCTTCCCCAGTCATGGGGGTGGGACCAGGCTGTGCTTGCCATGCTCTTCGAAATCCGTGCTCTGGCAGTATTCCTCAGCAGGCTGCTGGGCGATTTCCCCCTGGCACCTTGGACTAATGCAGACAAAAACATAAATAAATTGCAAGACGATTGAGAGTGCCACCACTCCAATTAACCTAGGCGGATTAGAAAATACGTAGGGTCAAAGGGCACAACTCCAGAGTACCCCCCCCCCGCCCCCGAACTGAAAATGTGTTTCATCAAATATGCAGAGAGATTAATTAGCTGCATCAGGCTACAAATATCTGATACTAAAGGGTAACAGCTATATGAGGGAAGGACAGCACAACTCAGTTCGTATCAATGACCTGTGCTAGGTATTAGGTGGAACAGCTGTTTTAAAGCACACAGTCCTGCTCAACATCAACATTTTGCTCCAGTCTGTTTATCCATATCCATCCGTGTCTGCTAGGTGGTGCTGTGGGATGGCTTTTCTAAGGCAGAAAAGGCAGCTTGCTTTTTCTGTTCCCCTCACTGATTTTTTTTCCCCCCCTTCTACATGAGAGCAGCTGCAGTACTTTCTCCGTCTTGGTTGTACAAGATGTGTCCTGTCTGGTCTCCTTTCTCGTTCTTTACTTGCTTGCAGGTATGTGGTGGCCACCACTGATGAAGATGCTTCTCCAGAGCAGTCAGAGAAAATGCGTGTCAGCATTCATCTGCATGCGTCCATACCCATGCAGGAAAGCAGGAATCTCAGATGGAGGCAGGAGGTATTAATATCTACTCTAAAAATTTCCAAATTTTAATTTTCCTTTGGTTCTAAATATACAGGACATTCAAGCAAACTATTTTTATTGACAAAGCAGAATTTAAAATTAAATCAGACACACAAATTAATAGCATGGTTTCAAAGGAAAGGGTAAGTCTAAAACCTCTTGAAGCTCCAACAATGGGTGAAATATCACTCTTTTTTCCTTTCAAACCACAACTCATTTCCATGAGGAAAGGCAACCTACTGTAAAAGCTTTAGAAGGTAACCTCTGAAAGGGGAGGTAATGGGAAGGATGCTTTTTTAGGCTTCATTTTTGTTCTGGAACGAAAGAATAACTGAAATGGCAGGATGCTATCAGTGCTTTAACATCCATAGTATCGTAACTGGTGCAGACCGGGATTGAACTATTCGGACATGTGAAAACATGTTGTGCTCATGACCTGTAGGTAAAGGCAGCCTGGTGATGTCCATCTGTTCCACATAACTTCGTGTCGGTTTAGCCAAAGATGACGAATAATCCTAACCCGCCCTTCTGAGCAAAAGGGAAGAAAAACAAAACAACCCCCCATATGAGTAACTGCAGTATTACTACATCAGGTGATGATGTCAGGAAACTCTTGCGCTCAGTTTTCAGATCCTGCCCCATGGCCCAACACCTTGGGCCACTCTCTGACTGCTTGCTGTTCCTATACAAAACCCACCCTAGTAAATGGCAAGGCTATCCTCTGACATATACTGCAATTTCTACTTAGTGGATTGACATTTTCTGTCTGATGCTCTGCTTTGACCTTAGATCTTCAGCTGGCAGAAACTGAAAACTTGGTCAGTCATGTTGCATCCCCACATCCTAAGGGGATGACAAGGAAACAAGAAGCGACACCGTGCAGGCCAGCGATGAAAGTCAAGGTGTATCATGATTCTAAGCAAGTTTGGCACAAATCTCACTATCAGATCCACAGCTAGTAGATGCCTGTCTGAGCAAATCACCAGGCAGTGCAGATCTAGGAGCAAATTTATCTTCAGGTGGTCTATCACGTCTTTCCCTACAGCCACAGAGAATCCTTACTACAGTGAGGCTCTACAGCTCCCCTGTGCATGGAACAGCGGCCCAAAAGACATCAAACATGAGGCGAGTGTGTATATGGGGAAGCTAGACCGTGATGAGGAAGACAAAAAGAAGCAGCAACCTGAGCATAGAGCACTGCAAACCATGGAGAGTGGTAGTGACACAGAGAAGAAAAAAATATGAAGAAGTGGAATTCTATTCTCTCTATTTAAAGGAAAACAGGGTGAACAGAAACTCAACCCACATGGGATTAATCATTTTGAGGTAATCCCATACATTAATACCAGTGGGGGTCTCTTGTCCTGTTTTACTCTTTCTCTTTATACTCTGCAAGAAAGGCTGTCATATGCAAAGCTCGACTGGGGAAGTATTCAAACTGCAAGTTAACTAAGAGTTGCATTTCCCTCCAAAATCATAACAATAAGGTACTTAGACAACCACACAGTGAAATTTAACGTGCAGTGGAGAAAACAACAGCTTCTGAAGAGGAAGCTTTCATTTTATTACTAAACTAAAGAAAGAAGCAGCTACACACTGCTGGAAACAAAAAAGACAGCATACATTTGCTACAGTTCTGTGTCTTTTAATAAGAAGAGGAAATTAAAAAATAAAAGGGACCAATCTATAAAAATTCCATGCTAGCTGAGGTATTAACAGTATTTTTTATATTGAACACCACATTCTTGTTTTTCATTAATGTGGTCTTCAAAAAGGAAAACAGTAGAGAGATAGAGGGGGGAAACCCAGGAAGAATCTGAACTCCTTGTTTGATTGCTGTGACTAAAGAGGATCAGAATATGGAGAGTACACAGCACGTCCAGATGAGACTCATTTCAGTGTATCACGGGAGCCAGCTAGAGAACCTGCTGGTACGCTGGAAATTATTCTGGAAAGACTTTATATGGTATAAACTACTACTAGAGAACTGTTGAGAGAAAAAAAAAGAAGAGAGAACCTTTCTTTTGATCTTATGAAAAGTAACTGAAGTCCAGACATTTTACCAGACATCTTCATTCCTAAGGACTACTCCTGTAACTGAGGAGACCAGCATAAAATCTGTGAGGTAACCACCATGAGTCCTAGGGCAATAACCTGGTGAGGTAACTTCAGGGACCTGAGCTTTTTGCAACTCAGAGGTTCCTTGGGGTGCACTACATGCTGAATATGAAGCCATCAGATACGTTTTGGTGGTTTCCATTTTTCATACAGCATATTTTTTACTGTTATCCAAGCATCTTCAGCTAGTAGCTGTTGCTTTAAAGAACAACTATATCTAACGAAAGGAATGACAAGCATTTTTGAGAGATGCCAGAAGGACAGATATGGTAACAATTAGTATTAGGTTCAACTTTCACCTAGGTATCTGTCTTCAACATATATGATCTGTTCCTCCACTCCCTTATGTTCTTCCCCCAGGGCCCTAAAATCAAAACACCAATTTTCCAAATAAGGGACTGGGGCACAAAGGGATTTGGAAACTGGTTCAAGAATGTGCCTGGAAGCTGGATTCAGCCTGGGTCTCCCAATGTATGGACTCCCTCCCTAGCTGGGCCATTCTCCCAGGCTAAGCTACGAGCAAAACACTGGTATATTAACTGCTGTGTTGGCTGGACTGTCTTGGATCTGCTCTACATGATACTGCGAAAAATGTTGGATACCACCTTCTTTCCTGCAGGCAGGATTCCACTACTGCGCTATATATATGGCAGCCAGGACAGAGACAATTTAAGAAGAAAATTAAGATGAATTTAAGAAGAAAAATAAAGGCAAGCTGTTTTGACTAATTCAGTTTCTGTCTCAAGGAGTTTCCAAAAAGAAAGGACATTCAGTAAACAAGATTGAGAAAGAAGATTAAGCAGCACAGCTCCGCAGAAGATGATGCATCCTATATGCCTCACAGCAGACACAGAGTACACAGCGGATTCAATTCATACTTTTGGAGGAGTACGAGATCATTGCACAGCCAGAAATTTGAACAGACTTTGTGTGGAATTTCTGCTGCTGTTCCCTCACAAACTGTACCTGCATTTCTGCAAAATCCTGTCAAAAGGATCCACTCCAACAGTGCAGTTCTTCTCTTAAATCTTTAATAATAATTCAGTAATCATCAAAGTAGAGATGAGAGGAAGAACCAACTTGGTAACAAAGTCTGTCTCGAAAAGTTTACTATAAACAGTGAGAAAAATGAAGTAATTAACAAAAGCATCCTACCCATATCCTATAAATAAATTAAACTACGCTTGTCACAGAATGAATATCGTAGGGTATTGTGATAAATATGTAAGGTAAGCTCAAAGCTCTGTTAATATAAGGAAAGACTATCTACGTTCTTCAAATCTGAGGGTGTAAGTCAAGATTAACCATAAGGTCCTTCAACAGTCATAAAACTCCAGAACATTCATACACACTGAAGAATGCAAAAGGTTGACCATCTCCTTTCTTCCTGCAAAATTGCAGGAGTCATCTCAGCACTTCCCCCCCACTTTCTGCTGGCAGAACAACCAAAAGCTCTGTCAAAAACTCAGAACATTTAATTAAGCCTCAGGAGATCTGGATGCCAGGTTTGTTTCTTATACTGGTCTCGCTGTGCAGAGGGAAGAGGAACAATATAACAACTTGTCAATAGGTACGGGTGAGGTGCTGACGCTCAGCACTTTCTGGCAACATACCCATTCACTATGGTCTGTTTTCTTATTTTTCATACTGATCTATCTCATGTACCACACATGACACAGGCACAGGCCCCACTCCCCATGATTCAAGGCCTCATTGCATAAAAGTACATCTGCTGATTACACCTGGAGGGAACAACAAGCGCTTGCCCAGTGGCTTGCTGAAATGAGGCATGTGAGCTCATGGGGATACAAGGACACAGCACGAAGGATGTTTGCTCCTGAGATGAGCCTAGGACTTCGATTTTTGATACCCATTTACTGATGAGTGTAAGCATGTAAACCAGACTCAGAGATCTGATAGATTGGCAAAATAGCTAGTTTAACATACAGCCATATTTGAGAATGCATGAGGTCATTTCAGACTGAAAATGACTTCCAGAATCTTCTTCCAATGTCAGAAGCTCTCGAGTTTCACAGCACAAAGTATTAGTCTTGGAGAACAAGGCTTAGGGGAGAGAGAGAGGATTGCCAAATGGCTTTCTACCAGGATGCCCACACAAAAAGGCACCTACCAGTGCAGCCCACATCCTAGTTTTGTGACAGTGCTAAAAATGGCTAACATCACATAATTAGATATCAACACAACTGAGTGGACCAGGACAAAGGAAAATGATTAAGATTAAAAAAAAAGGGGGAAATTCACAGGAAGTACTTCATTGTGAAGCATTACCTGAACTTTTTGCATACACTTATTTTAACTATTAAATAAATTAAAAAACTACATCACTTGACCTTCGCTAAAGGTCTGAGCTAACACATTTGAGTTTGGTGGCGTTTCAGTAACTGACTATGCACCAGAAGAGCTTTCCCCGCTCTTCATCAAAGCTTTCTGATAGCCCTCCATCAAGCACCATAGCCATTGCCAGAAAAGATACATCCCTGTATCACCTAAGAGCAACACAGACCAGAAAACAGGCAACCCTGCGAACAGAAGCATTACGCATCCGAGTTCATGAAACAGTGCTTCCAGAAAAGGTTCAGACATAACTGCTTATTTTAATTTTAAAACACTCCTTAAAACGCAGCTTACTAAACTCCTGACTTAGGACTAATGATATTTGTACCCTGCAAAATGATAACTTAGCTATCCCAAAAGGTTTGGTATAATGACCGCAATGTGTTTTGTATTGGCCAAGCTGATTTCTGTGTTTAGATATGCATAAAAATCTTAGGTGTGTACTGTAAGCTTGCATTATAGCCAGCTGCTTTTTATCCTTGGAGCAACTCCTTCATATTTCTTCACTCTTTTCCATCTGACAACTTACGGTTGAAAATTTTCTATTTTTCTTGTTCAGGCAATTGATCTTATAGTCAGAGACCTTTCACACTGGCAGCTTCAAGCATGCTGGAAAGAGTAGGCTCCGTTTTCTTTAGTCTCATCCCTCAACACAGACAAACTCTCCAGCTGTACCTTCTCCTTTCACAGGAATGCTGGACATCATGCTTGTTAGAAAACACTGGTAGCTAATAGAAAATACTAATAGCTAGGGCCAGAGGCACAATAATTTGCTCACAAATGTGAATGGTAATGGACTTGTAACACTGAACTACATCAGTGAGAGAGACCAAGGTAATTCTAAAAGCTAGCACTGATTTTTAGGTTATTCTTCAGTTTTTTCCCCTAATTCTAGTACAACACTTGCTTTTTTCTTTCTTCATGTCTTTCCTTTACAACAGGAAATTTGTACATCTGCATAGATGCATGGTATTTTCTGGAAACATTTGGACATATTTCACTCATCGCTAACAGAACATTTTCTCATACAGATTTGAACAGATGAGACTGAATGAAAAGTTGGGCCTAAACATTTGCCACATTGTTAGCAGTTAATCATTACATTTTCTCATTCTCCACTTCAAATGAGTTGAAATCAGATCTCTGATATGATGTGGGGGAACCGTGTGTTTTCTAGTATCGCCTTAATCTACAAGAGTTCATTCTGAACACAGAAAAATGGGTATTTATCCCTTTAAAATACTCAGAAGTGAATGCAACAGATGGAGTTACAGTAATAGTTATTGCTGCAGGACTGGGCTACTGCAAACTGTCATGTTTGATGGAACAACTTTGAAACCCACCTACAAGCACAGTTAGTGAAGAAGAGCAGCACTCGTAGCAGTCTGTCTGCTGAGTTGGACAGACCAAAGCGAGCACATAACGTAGTCTGCACTGGCTGGCATATCCTATTCCACGCTTATTGCAACATCCTGATCCTTATCTTCAAAGCAATAATTAAGTACAATTCAAAATAAACTCCATTCACGCAACAGTGCCGTTACAAATTCCGAGTGAAAGACAGAGGGAAGCTCTCCACCAACTGTGGAGAGCGTTGGCTCAAGCCCTTGAGAAGCAGGAAGTAGGAAAGTTCCTATAAATCCAGGATTTTGTTTCTCCCTCACACAACCATTTCCATAACAATAGTTCAATGGCCAAATGCATAGTGGATTAAATTTAAGACCCAGCTGCTAAGCTGACATGAATGTTCACAGTTTCACTGAACTCAAAGCAGTTGTACCTGTTCACCACAGCTCAAGGTCCCAAGCGCAGGGCAGCCCATGGGTGAGACCGCACTGACTTTAGGGCTCAAGGGGAGATCTCAGCTTTGCTCTGAACCCTTCCAGGAAGCAAAGGAGCCTGAGAACCTGAAAGACTGACACCTAACTCACATTTCTACCTGGGCTAGACCTGAAAACAGAACAAAACCACAGGCTTATCAGAGTTGTGGCTGGAGGTAAGAAATATGGTGCAATCCATGTAGCTTGAGCATTAGCTGTATGTGGAGTCTCATTTGTCAGAGGCTGCAAAGGAGCTTGTTAACCATGGAGGCAGCAGATCAGGAGGAAGACAATATGCGAAATTAATCACTGAAGGTCCCCAAGCTGTGTAATTTTTCCTGGATGCTTAATTCTTTAGCGGGCCAGCTTTTCTAGATCACCTTCCAAATACATTAAGAATAAAGCACAGAATAATGCTACAGCGCAACCTCCTGCTCACAAAGATCAGGCATATTCCTATGTATATTCATTCTCATCATCCAGGCAATGTTAACTCAGAATAGGCTATCCATACACACAATGATTTTCAAAATATCACCAGAAAAATTAATACATCCTATTTCCAAGACCCTCAACAAGACACTATACTATCCAGTTTTGGTGGTGATTTAATTTAACATGTTTTGGGCTTCAGTACCACTAATGCTACTATTTTTAGTCCTATTCATAACTGTTAAGACCCTTACATTTTCTCCATAACTATAAACCACTTATCAGTATATATTTGTAGACCCACTTTAATATCCATTTGCATAAGGTTTGGTGAGAAATTTCCTGAGGAAAAGAAAAGCACAAATTCAAGTTATATGCTATTCTCTGCTCTGCTTATGACTTCAGTTGAGCACACGCATAAATGACTTGTGAAACGGAGACTGATTTAATCAACTTCTTGAGCTGAGTATTTACCTCTACATACCTTAAATGATTCACTTGTGGAAACAATTTTAGTGCTTTTTGTGACTAAGAATATTTTCTCTCTCAGAATTCTCATGAAATGACTTACCAACCATGTGCATGTTTTAACATGTCACTGGCACAGTGCGGGAAAAGCAGCCCTACTGGACTTGCCTCTTGAAATCAACAAAATCACACACTACAACTATGTTCCGTTTGAATGTTGTGGGTTTTTTCTTCTTTTGGATTGAATTACATTTAAAACAATCAAGAAGTCATTACTTTAAAACCAAGGGAAGCAAAAGATTCACACAAGGCACAGAGAACAACTTGCTATTTAAAATTCATATTTAAACTTGCAACCTAGGACCCAGACAGAAGCAAAGTAGAAAAAAAAATTAAAACAAGATGTGAGATAGGAATCTTTAATCAACCTTGTTGTATCAGCCTGGGCCCAGCATTCCACCCAGTCTTCTGAGGTTACCCAGCACCACTTTGAAAATGGATTACTTTCCACCGAAAACAATGCCAAAAAGGGGCTTCCCCTCCAATGGTGGAAATTAGAACAGCCTGGATTATCAAATGGGAAAAAATAATCATTATCAGTAGCAGCCAGAAATGAGGGGAAAGAAAAGGTGAAACCAGACTCAGGTTTTGGACCACTTAATGCCTTAGATGTACCTTTGAAGACTGAGGTGGAATGGCAAAAGCCTATGGATTTGTGATGCAAAGGAACGTTTGCTTCTCTAGTGGGCAACATAAACAACCTGGGGTTTTTCCAAGATGTTTGGTTCAGAATTCTGCTTTTTGTAAACAGTCAGTAGCTAGTCCTGGAGAGGGTAAGGCACTGATACAGTATTGTACACTTGCTATTACCAGGTCAGAGGGAATACCAACGCATATGAAAGATAATATATATTACCTCATACATGCTAACAGATGAAAAATGTGTTATAAGGACTTAATATGGCTTAGCATGTATATGTGTTTAAGTTGGTGTCCCTTGGGTAAGAGAAATTTTCCAACAGTCCTGTCCATCACCATCAAACCAAGACTCTACCTGCAGGTGATCCACCATAGAGCTCCACAAGGCTCTGGGGTGACAGCTGCCAGCATGAACAAATACCTCAAGTCCCTTTACAAGCAGGCCAAATATAACTTGCAATACGATGTAAAAACTTAATTCCAACTTCAGCAGCAGCAACATATAGCTGGCAGAGACACCGAGAAAGTGGTGAAATATCATTTCCCAGATGCTGTGAGATTGAATCAAGGTTTGTGTTATGGCATATGGTCAGTTAAGGCAACATCCTTGATAGTTAGTTTACCCACTTAAAAAAAAAAGTAAAAATTAAGGACCAATTCAGAAAGCACTGTTACCTAACATTCACTGACTCCTAGTTTTGTCTTTCAAAAAGGAAACTATCTTGCATGATAGTATTGTATGGCTCCGTGCTACCAATGAATGCTAACAGAAAACTTGGTTGACATAGATATTTCCTATTTACGTAACTTCCACCTTATACAAGATGGTCAGGGCCTTGGCCCTGCTATAGCCCTCTTTTACACTCCTACAGCAGTACTCTGTTGACCTCAGTTATGTATTATAGTTTCCTGGAAGCCAACAGCATGTAACCATATATCTGTAACTAGAATCATAGAATCATAGAATCATAGAATGTCCTGAGTTGGAAGGGACCCACAAGGATCATCGAGTCCAACTCCTGTCCCTGCACAGGACAACCCCAAAATTCACACCATGTGTCTGAGGGCGTTGTCCAAATGCTTCTTGAATATTGTCAGGCTTGG
>WAAD01005970.1:124990-139540 GCA_013389945.1 Fregata magnificens
TATGTGTTTATCCAGCTGTATGCTGGACATTTTGTCCAGGAGGGCACTGTGAGAGACAGTATCGAAGGCTTTACTGAAATCCAAAAAGATTACATCGACTGGCTTCCCTTGGTCAGTTAGGTGGGTAACCTTGTCATAGAAAGAAATTAAGTTTGTTATGCAGGACTTTCCCCTCGTGAACGCGTGCTGGCTGGGACGAATGACTGCATTGTCTTTCAGGTGTTTTTCAATAACTCCGAAAATAATCTTCTCCATAATTTTGCCAGGCACAGGGGTAAAACTGACAGGCCTGTAGTTACCAGGGTCATCCCTGTTGCCCTTCTTGAAGATTGGGACAACGTTTGCCAGCTTCCAGTCAGCTGGGACCTCTCCAGATTCCCAAGAGCATTGAAAAATCATTGAGAGAGGTCTCGCTATGACATCAGCCAGCTCTTTAAGTACCCTCAGATGAATCTCATGACGCCCCATTGACTTATAGGGATCTAGCTGGAGCAGCAGATCCCACACAAGTTCGGGGTCAGTTGGGAGTTTATCATTCCCACAGTCATGGTTCTCTAGCCCAGGGCTCTGGGGGTCCCAGAGCCCATCATCTGTGTTGAAGACCGAGGCGAAGAAAGCATTAAACGTCTCTGCTTTGTCTATGTCCCCATTTGTGAGGTGACCATGCTCATCACGTAGTCGACCAATGTTATTTCTGGCCTGCCTTTTGCCATTAACATTTTAAAAAAAGTCCTTTTTATTGTCCCTCACAGTACTGGCCAGCTTCAGCTCCAATTGAGCTTTGGCTGCACGAATTTCCTCCCTACAGTGGCGAACAGCATCTCTGTAGTCCTCCCATGTCGCCTGACCTTGCTTCCACTGGCCATATACTTTCTTTTTTCACCTCATTTATAGAGGAAGATACCTGCTCAGCCAAGCCAGCCTTCTGCCTCGCCTGCTTGACTTGTGACATTTTGGAATTGCCTGCTCCTGTGCTCTTAGGAGGTGGTACTTAAAAAGCGACCAGCACTGATGGACCCCAGCACCTTCAAAAGCTTCTTCCCAGGGGACCTTACTAAGTAGTTCCCTGAGCAGCTTGAAGTCTGCTCTCCTCATATCCAGAGTTTAGGTCTTGCTGGCAGTTTTCCTCCTGTTACCATAGATTTTAAACTTGACTGCTTTGTGGTCGCTGTGGCCAAGGCAGCCACAAATCGCCACTTCACCCACGAGACCCTCTCTATTAATAAGCAACAAATCAAGGAAGGCACCTTTCCTGGTTGGTTCCCTTAGTACCTGTACCAAGAAGTTATCGTCCAGCTGCTTTAGGAATCTTCTGGACCTGTTTGTACCCACTGTGTGGTATTCCCAGTTGACATTTGGCAAGTTGAAGTCCCCCATAAGGACAAGGGCAGATGACTTAGAGGCATCCCTTCGTTCCTTAAACAATAACTCATCAGTGCCATCATCCTGGCTGGGTGGCCTATAGTAGACTCCCACAACAACATCCGCTTTATTTGTCTGTCCCTTAATCCTTAATCAGAGTCTCTCAACTGTGCCATCACCAACTGCAAGCTCCATGCATTCCAGCCCCTCCATTACACACAATTAAGTACATACCCGAACACTTTGTTAAACAGGGAAAGACTGATGAACTGCTGTCTATATAACTAATGATGAAATAGTAGTAATGTACATTTAAATTGGGATTATTCTGTAAATGTTTTATGCCAGGGATCTATTAGCCGTTGATGATTGGAAAGTGGTCTACAGCCAGCCTGTGACAGGCCACTGGCACACATTGGCGTGGTCACACGTGGTTGGATGTGTCTTGCAAAGGACCAGCAATGGCCCTAAGAACCTGGGATTTGCTGATAATGCTCTTCTCTTTAAATAACATGGCAGAAGAAGGGTACTGCTAACTTCAGATTTCCAGTCTAACACCTATAAAATACCAATTTGAAACAGGAGGCCCTTTCTCTCCACTAACAAATGAGTCATCTAAGATTAACTTTCTTCCTGCTGCTCAGTTCCTCACCCTGACACCACTGGTGCCTCTTACCCAGTGTAAGGGCAGCAGCACTAGTGCAGTCACGCTGCTGGAATTTTAATCACCTCCCCAGTAACTTTGTTCAGAGCAAATTTAAACCACAGTGCTAAAGTTATCAGCAACTTCTCATAATGCATCTATATAAGCATCTATTGATGCTTAGAGGGGTAAAACTGCAGCAGAACTAGCAATGGTAAGGAATATAATGACAATCATCTAGACAGGCTTTCAGTAAATTGCTTATAGTACTTCTTTCTCAATAATTTCAAATTTTATTTCCCACCCCCTTCCCCCATCCCCATACAGAAGTATCGCTGGGTGCCTAAAGTGAACTTGGAGCTGGCTGCCAAAATTATAGCTGTTGCAGTCCTGAGTGTGATAGACCCTAAGGTCCTCTGCTGAATGTGTGTCCTACAGTAGACAAGCACATGCAATAATACACTACTCGAAGTGAGCAAGGGCCACAGAGCCAGCAGCTCTACGCAAATAGAGTAGAGCAAGTAACAGTAAAGGGTCAAAACCCTTACAGAATTTGACCAGAAAAAATCAGTGGAAAAGATTCAACCACCTCCACTGCTGATTATATTAAACCTGGTCAGAGCTTTTGAGAAGGCAAGAAACCATGTGTCACAGCTGTCCAGCTGAATGGCATCCTATTAGAGGGATTTGTCCCAAGACTTAACTGGTAATTTTGCTATTCCTTTTTTGTTCAGCATTGTTAACATTTTTTTTGCTGCCTTTGCTGCAGAGAAGGCACCAGCATAGCAGGGGTGCAAATTAGACCGTAGGTGCGTTGCAAATTCCAGGGGTTAGTTTTTCACATAAAGTCGAAACCACCTTAAAGTGCGTAAAGCATCTGTCCCACCACACTCTGACAGTAAGCCTGCCATACCTTTGGTTAACTTCTGGCACACCGACAGGGACTTAGATCTCTTCCAAGACAGTCAGAGAATAATGAAAAAGCAACTTTGATGCTACCTGAAACCAAACTATTCAAAGCACATTGCCTGCATTCCTCAGCTGCAGGCACTGAGCCAGGACATGGAGATAATCATTCCGGCTGGCGATGGGGGAGGGAGAAAGGAGCTTAAGAACCCGAAAGCTGAAGTACTCTGGTCAAGAAAATCTAGACAGAATTTAATCTGCAAGGTAGCAATACAGTTGTGTTTCTCCCCCATCCCACTCTCATTAGGTGCATTAGAGAATTAAAATAATCACAGACATGGCAATTTTTTTTTTCCTTTTTTGCTTGTCTCTTTTATCTGTTCCATAGAAAATGAGGATCTATACCAAGCAAACCATTTCTCTCTCATCTTGCACCGCTTTTCCAACTGTGGCTAATATTCCCTGTTTCAAGAGGGCAAACTGCCCAGTGTAATGCCCAGCCAACAGTGGAACATTTTACATGGGGGAAAAGTTTCTCCTCATCTTCTCCCAATCATGAACCACGCCCTGCAAGCCTGAGATTGGATAACCATAATTATCTTACTTTTACATATCTACCAATACATCTACGTGTGTACGTCAACCCAAGATAAATCAGTTCTTTCAATACTGCAGCATCTGTTCTTTGACTTGATAATCTGCTGCAGCAGTGAAGTTTGCACGTTGTAGAAAAAAATCTGTAGCGGTTAAAAAAGGGCCGTGGGACACTGAGCTCTTTTTCTCGTGTTATGAAAGCTATCAGGGGAAAGAAGGAGAGCAGCTATGTCACTACAGTATCCAACAACAACTTTCTGTGACTCAGCCACTTAAGGAAAAGTTCCTGGAAATTTCGTAGTAATTCTAACTATGGATTCAACTCCACCAACTGTGACAACTTTAAAGTTGTTCACAATAGCTAATATGCCATGTTCCAGCTATTGTGTCACACAGATCTATCCCAAGCAGGTATACACGGCAAGAGCAGCAACAGTCCCTGCAGGCCTTAATAAACTTCCTGAAGTTGGAGAGCCAACAGACTGGAGAGTGGTGTATTTACTTGTGGCCTTACCTACCCTACGGTCCTTCAGGCTGGCGTGTCAGCAGAATCTGTGTTCTGCTTCCTTTTCAACTTCCAGCAAAGCTGGCCTTAAAAGTGGGTTGGGCACTATATAAAACACTACTCCACGGGAGAAGACCAACCCAAGCAGCATGTATCCTGGCCTTCAGCTTTTGCCTCCTTGTATGTAGGGACCAACAAAGAATCCCCTGTAGGCAGGTACCAGACTTTGTCTTCTAGGGCTCTTCAGGCACAAGAAGACTTGACATTAGGAAGCATTTCTTTACAGAGAGGGTGGCCAAACACTGGAACAGGCTTCCTAGAGAGGTGGTCAATGCTCCATCCCTGCCAGTGTTTAAGAGGCATTTGGACAATGCCCTTAATAACATGTTTTAACTTTTGGTCAGCCCTGAATTGGTCAGGCAGTTGGACCAGATGATCGTTGTAGGTCCCTTCCAACTGAACTATTCTACTCTATTCTATGAAGGAAGTCACTCTGAACTGTTCTCCCCCAGTGCTCAGCAAAGTTGAGGAGTGTAGAATGGTGAAACTGTAGAAAAGGATTTGCATTCATAGAATGGAAAGGCAGAACAAAACACCCCAAAAAGTGGTTCCAAAGAATTACTTGGGAACTGCAACTGCAAGACTAAAAAATCTTCTCCATGGTCAACTGCAATGGCAGCACAGACAGTAACGAGGGCATCTTTGGTATCTTTGCTTTTAAGAGCAGAGTATGTGCCAACAGCACAAGAGAGTACAAAAACAGTAGAAAAGAAATAACAGCTCAGTATGCCCTGGTTTCCATGCAGAGTGTTATGTACTCACTTAGAACGTAACACAAGTGTGTTTATACCCTAAATGCATAAGTAGTACAAATAAAATGCATTTAAAGAACACCAAAAACATATAAAATGAGAATTTTGGAGAGTATCTTACCTTTGACCCAATAAGTGTGTACAGCCATTGGATAGTTTCATTATGATTTATTACTCCATTCATGCCATCTACATAGAGCATAATCTGGCCCAAAGCTATTGTAAAGAAAAGAGATAAAATATAATCAGAACTGGTGAATACATTTTATAATCCTAAGCATTGCTGGCAATTTTCTATAAGCAGGTTGTTCCAGACACGTGGGGAGCTCAACTAACGAAAGATATATTGGGCAAGATTGTGCTGGACAAAATCCTGGGCAACTGCAGTAACTTTACTGACTTCATCTGGATGATGTAAGTGTGAATTTCATCCAGGGACAAGCACAAGCACTTGTTCCTCCCTAGAAGATGACACATTTTATTGCCCCCAAATCTGCAAACAGTATTCTACACACTGCTTACTGTTGCAACAGTTCCATCAGCTACAATGCTTTACATCTTGTGAGCCAAGACTTTTACCAATCGTTTCAGCACCATATAATGTTTGGAATTAGTATATTTGGATTAAGCTGACTGTTTCAGTGAATTCTAATAATATGAAATTAAAGCAGGGCAATTAACACCAACAAGGACAGCAAATATTCACCATTGCACAGTGCTCTCTTGCAAATGAGTTTTGCATTTTAGTGAAAAAATACAACAAACAAAGCATGGTTAACAAAGAAGCATCTTTATTCATTTATTCTAAAGCATTTACAACAACATTTCAAAACATGCTAGTAAAATGTTTCATAACAGTAATTTCATAGTTTGCAACCCTGATAATATGAGACTTTCTAGAGACAACAGCTATTAAATCTTTTCTGATTGATAAGGACAGACATTTTTCATAGGGATTATGAAAAGTGGATTAGCAAAATTCATCTATCATCTTCAAAAGTTTCCACTGTTAGATCTTCTGCTTTATAGCAGGAGATCAAAGCACAGTGGGTTGAAAAAGAAATCACTGATGTAACACCTTTCAGCACAGCCTGTTGGCATAACAACTCAATTATCTAACGCACAACCTGACGAGCCCCTAGTACACCGCTTTATGGGGGGAAAAAAAGGAAAAAACCCACAGGGTGAGGAAAATTATGATGTTATTAATCTTCCAAACACATTCCGAATGTTTGCTAACTTTTGCACAGGTTGTGCACAGTGCAGCATCATTTTCTTTGAGGGAAGATTTTCAAAGAGATTAATGTTAGGCAAGCACCTAAGTACCCCTATAGGAAGCAGCTAACTTTCATTTTTACATTGTCTCCTCCTTTTTCCTTTGCTCTAGTTGGTTGACTTACGGTTAAAAAACCCCGAGGTACTAATTTCAGGTACTTATACTCCTTATCTAATCTGTTACACCAAGCTAGAAGCCAAGTCACCCTACACAGTCAATGCAGATGGAGAAAAAATAAGCAAAAGGGCTACAGCGAGGAGATAATTCATATCTTAGGCAGGCTGCATTACAGCTGGGGTACGCCCATCTCTCTCTGCTCCTCATCCCCAGGAAGCAATCATTCACCACCCTCTGAAGATGCATGTCTCAGGTGAATAACATTAGGTGGGAGGGACACAGGCTCAAGTGTTAAAGTAAAATAAAAGATGTAAGCCAGTCAGTGAAAAGAGATAAGAATTCTACTGACTGAATAAATGGCTTCTTTGTAGCATTTCCTTGCACGTAGAGGAAAGAGGAGAACACTGCTATCCCAGTGGTAATCAAAGTTCTTAATTCTTGTTTTTACCTCCTTTCAATGCTAAGAAGATTTGACCCTTGATCAGGAAGAGATCCAGCCATGATAAGGTCACCAACCCCCCCTTTTTTTTTCTTGCAAATTCTTTAGTTGGGGCTGAAGGGATTTAATTTGAATTTGAAACAAATGTGAAACAAATTTTACTCTTGGCGCATGCTTTACAAATTAATATAGAAATCAAAGACAGCAAGAAGTCTGCTTTTAAAGGGAAAACATGCACACAATACAAAATTACTCCATTGCTTATACTTAAGACCAGTTAGACTGGATGTGTAAGTGAGATCTGGGATGCATTACTCTTCAGCCTCTTAGACGTGACTCCTCATAACAATAGGTTAAGGCAAATTAGTAGACCTCAGAAAGAAGCCAAAAAAAGTTTTAGGGGTTCTTGACAATTTTCATCTGCTACCACTAATCTTGCCCCCCCGCAACCCTCCCACCACTGTTTTTTGTCATTATCAGTGCTATCCCAAGTATATGATACTATCTGTACCTTTCCAGCAACAGAATGGGTCTTTTGGATATAGGTGAAAAATTAGGAACACATGAAAAAAACCACTACTGCTGCCACTTGAACAAGTGGCCAATAAGTTTCACAGGACAAAGACTTAGAAAGAACGCCATGAAATGGCCAAGGTGAAAGACAGGTTTGCTATGAAGTCACGCTGTCCACATAAAAGTCATTACTCCAGTAATTGTCTGCCACACATCAGGTTATCAGCTGCTGACAGACCTTGGCATGGAGCTTCATATTGCTATTTCCTGTCTTCAGGGGTCAGAAAAATGAAAGCAAGACATAATAGGCAGGGTTGAGGAGAAATCAGCCTTCATTATGAGGAAGAGTAAGTTAGGGATAATCTGTATGTACTTTGTACAAAGCTGATGCCTTGTAAATTCTTAGGAAAAGAAGTCCACGAGAAGAGTTAAAAAAAGGAGAATGTTGGGTTTTATACCATGAAGAAGAAAAGGTAACACCTAGCAACCATACAACATGATGGAAGAGACCACAAAAACGCTAGTGTAGGAGCTGGCTGGTGGTCTGGAGGTTCTTAGGCTCTCCTGGGGCTTGGGTCTGGCTGAGTGGGGCACACCAGTTTTGCACTAGAAGGAGGCAGACTGGCCACAGAGCACTCTGCACCGTTTTATATTCTTTGCAGCTTTCCTATCCAACTGATAGCCTACCTCCTGGCCCATGATCGTAGTCTGCTGAAATGGCTGCAGCTACAGTGCAAACTCCATGTGCCCACCGCCCTCCACGTGTGTGTCTGCATGCACATGCACCCAGCAGCAACACACGGGTCCTTGCCAAGAAAGGGCACACTAATGTGCAAGGCAATCTGAGGTTGTTCAGAAGGCCAATCTAGTCCAAAATCATTTAAGTTCACATCTGTACGTGCCTTCAACCGAACTCCTTTTTTTTCCACTGAAAAATGAGGAGGATATTTAATCCATTTAATCCCATCTCTCAGCTAACTGGAATTCTTTTTGGAAGTGTATCAACAACCTACTTGCATTAGGAAAGCTTGCTATTGTGCAACAGGGGAGAGGGGGGTTTAAATACGGAGCAGACTTAATTTGGAATTTCTTTGTTCCCACTACCCTTGTCAAACCCTTAATCTTATGTGAAAGTAGTGTGTGACTTTACCCAAAGCTATTTTGAAGTGGAAAATTGCTGGATTTCTTAGGAAAGGCTTCGGCTAGAAAAGGACAGGCCAGCCAGAAACTTCATAGATTTCTGTGAAATAAGAGGTTTAAGAAAGCCTCTAAAAACTTGCCAGTATTGGCACTGATGCTCTCCTGGGATCTTTCCTATATAAAGTTAACAGGACCAAAGGGGAAAAACTCTAGCACAAAACATCATCACAACAAACATGACTTTAAGTAAAAATCTATTCTTCCCACCCAGAGTGTCAAACCACACGCCTGCTTCTCTCATCTGCCCTATCTGCTTTGCATTTTACCCCAAGACTAACTTAGAGAAAACAGCAGCACTGAATGAGCAGAAACCCTGTTGTCCTATGGTTTCCTGTGAGTCAAAACCCCATTCATCACGTGAAGAGTTACGGCAGGGATGCATCTTATGATTGCATTTGTTTCCATCAGAATAAGCAAACTTACAGGGTGAAGTGGGCCAAAGCCAGACCCTGTCACAGCAGGCTTCAGCTCCCAAGGAAGCTTCTGGCCCAAGTTCATCAACTTCATAACCAGCAGCCATGGTGCATGCGACACGCTGTATACAATAATGGGTGTGCGTGAACGACATAGAGAACTGTGATGAAAGTAATGGGAAAGTACCGGCTGCTAAAAGTCATCTTCCTCGTTGCTAGTTAATGAGAAATTAAAGGTCTGTGTGATCGCCTTCATTCATTCCACTGGGAAACAGATGACTAGCTTACGTATGCTATCCTGGGCACCGAAAAGGCATACTCCATCAAAGTACACGTCCCGATCAAGAAAAAAATATCAGTATCTGCCTAGTGAGGGATCCCAAGAGGGAGATAATACAGTTATCTATTATTCTATTATGAAGCACTAGATGATTATTCTGAAGAAAAAAAAAACCCTACCTAAAAATTTCTTTCTCCCTGTTTCCTTCCTGGAGAGAGGCAAGAGCTCGGCTGTGAAGTGAGATTGCCCTGAACACAAAATCTCCGCTTAGCTCAGCCCCAACATGCTGGATGTTGAGAGCTTCTACTTTTGCTTGTAGCACATTCCCACAGAGGATGCTTGCACACCCACCCTCGGAGAAGAGCTTATCATCCCCATAACATCCATGGATATTGGATAGTGTTTTCCCTGATGAGAAATCATTGTTAAATACAACTTTTGTACCATCCAGCTGCTTGAAAATTAACAAAATTGCAGCAGAGCTACATGCTTCTAAGAGGTGACATCAGATAAAAGAGATGACGTGGCCTCTCCACTGCTTCTGAAAATGATCTTATAAAGCAACACTGTGACAAACCTTATGACTCACGCTCATTACACAGGGCTAGAACGAGCTAAAATTTTTAGGATTTTTCTTTTTTTTCCCCCGCTGTTACTATTGGTATGGTTGCTCTTATCTTCAGTGCAAAATCTGCTGTTTATATACCTATTCCCGTTTCTTTATTCCTGTCAAAGACATCTGTAATGCCATCTAGGAAGGTAAAAACAATTTTATTCCTGGCCACAAATGCATGAATATTTTATTTCTTATCAGATTTTTTTAAAATCCCAACTCTTTGCTTAATCCTTTTTTTAAACCCCTGTTCATTTGTTCTTTCCATTATCACACACATCACGGCTGAAAATTGCTAAGAAATTAATATTCAGAACTCCCATATGTGCTGGTTTTGGCTGGGATAGAGTTAGTTTTCTTCAGAGTAGCTAGCACGGGGCTATGTTTTGGATTTGTGCTGAAAACAGTACTGATAATACAGAGATGCTTTACTTACTGCTGAGCAGTGCTTACACAGAGTCAAGGCCTTTTCTGCTCTTCACCCCACCCCACCAGTGAGCAGGCTGGGGGTGCACAAGAAGTTGGGAGGGGACACAGCTGGGACAGCTGACCCCAACTGACCAAAGGGATATTCCATACCATAACCATGTACTGAACTTGTATTAACTTTATTAACCAAGAACTGAACTTTCTCACAAAAAAACACATCACAGAATTGAAGTTATAAGCTGAAACTGCAAAGATGGTAAATACATTGTGTTACTGAAGTAAATATGAAGTTTTTCTGCTAGCTGACACTATTTAAAGTCTAGCTTTTAGTCTTACGCAGTATTTTAGTAGCTCAAAAGTATATGGAAACTTCTGCATGCTAGTTTCAGACCTAAAGTATTATTCAAAGTTAAGATTTATGCAGAAGGATTTATAGATTAAACTTAATCTTCCTTTTTTTCCCCATTTACTTTGATGGCAAAATATACAAAGATGGAATAAAAGTCACCTGTTTTTAATACTGAAAATGAGTGACATAAGTGACAACAAGACTTTTTCCCTGGATTACAGGCTCAAGGGAAGCTGCCATCCAAAGGTCACCCCTGGGCAAAACCAAACAAAACAGGAAGGCTGGACACGCCACTCTGTGCAATCAAGATGGCTTTCTGCAGGACGCTCGGGCCCTACAACGTGTATTGCTGGCTGTGGTTATAACTGAGCGGGTACAACAGCGGCAGGCTAAAACTTGCCCTTAAAAGCATATCTTATTTAAAAATCAAGGTCAAGCTGACCAAGAAACAAAAATCATAGAATCATAGAATATCTTGAGTTGGAAGGGACCCATAAGGATCATCGAGTCAATCTTTTCTTTACTTGGCAGCTAAAAACCTGTCTTTGCCATTATTTTAATTCTAAAGAGGCAGCACATCTATTTTGACACTTATTATTTTAATAATGCGTTAAAACTCCATGCTTAACACTATGTTCTTAAATGGCACAGCCTAGCAATAGTTTCCACCGTCCACAAAAGCCCACAGGAAATACTGGAGGAGATTTATAACTCCGACATTCCTGGCACAATGGACAGACTTTTACATCCATGTTGTTATTATTATTCCATTCTACCTAATTGTCTGTCTTGAAAAATAACCTTAGTTTTGGGGAACCCCAGGGACCGCTAGCAAAGAAATGCTCTTTCATTGCTGATTACTCCATGAAAATGAAGGGGAACAGGATGCCAGCTCTGGATTCAGAGCAGAGCTTCAATCGACCAAGAGTCTGGGAAAATGTCTCAAAGTTTTGAAGCCTCGATGACGTTTACAGTCATTTGCGCTGCAGGTACTCAGAAGTGATCCACAGGGAACATAGACAAACATTTTTGGTCCTCAGAACTTGATTGTTGATAACACCCCGGCAATAAAGCAGGCGTAGGGACCACAGAGCATTAACAAGCCTAATTATTCACTTTGAAAGCAGGTTGTGACTGTGGTTTGGGGGGGAGCAGCAGGTCCTCCCCCTCCTTCTCTTTTTTTAGGGAAAGGTACCTGTGCGGTCAGTACCTCCGTAACTCTCTATTCTGAGGCTCCTTAACTAGAAGGGCTCTAGTTACCATTTCAACCTCACACACACACATCTCCTCTCCCTAAAGTCTACTTCCCAATGGTTCTCAGCGTCCCCAAGGTTCAAGTGAAGAGAAATGCAGCCCTTCCCCAAGAGATGGCCAACACATGGCAAGTCCAGGACCGCAGAAACCTCTTACAGCGTAATTTTCTCCTCTTCATGTTTCCTCCACCACCCTTTTCCTCTGGTGTTTCTCTCAAAAAAACAGCACTCGGCAAGATCAAAGGGCATAAGGCAGCTTTAATCAGCTCAAGTGTTTCAGCAAAAGCTGATCCTTTATACATACCACGCAACACCTGTGGCAGTGCACAAGCCCCACTAAAGCCAAAGCAGCACATCAGAATTGCACCTCTTCCAACATTTCTCTTGTGGTATTTCTTACATTTTACCTGATTGCAAAGAAAGAATAGACCCTCACTTGACTCTGTCAGCAGTTAACCTGCTGAATGCCTTTTTATATGAACTGAAATCTGGCTTACGCATATGCATTATAACAGCTTCACATGATAGTCATAATTGTTTTAATCATTATTTTATGTTGCAGCCCTCACATTTTAAATACATTATATTCCAGCATGCTTTACAAGATCAATAACACTTAGCAATGTACAATAAGCTGGGTAAAGCTTACATAGTAAAAGGCAAAAACATTTCCTCATTAAGAAGAAATATGTAATTAAAATACCTTATTAATAAATGAGCAACTCTACTCCAGCATTAGACCACTATTTTGCAAGCTGACTAAAAGCATGAAAGTATGAAAAAAAGTGGAAAGAAAGAAAAAAAGGGAAGAAAGAATTAAAGAAGAAAGAAAGATGGGAGAAGGGGAAAAGACAAAAGAAAAAAGAAAATAAAAGGTTAACTAAATGATTTTAAATGACCATTCATCCTCGGTGCTTCATGATGCAAAACTCCTGTGGAAAAAGAGAATGTGTGGTAGCCCTGAACTAAGATGACATGTTATAACGTATGCATATATAGAGCTGAATTAAGGCAGCTGCTTCTTAACTGAATCAGTACAGACTGTAACACTGAATAGTGTTACATATCTTTCTTAAGAATTTAGATTTCTAGAGTTTTAAAGGATTTTCTGAGAAGACTTCCACATTGGCCCACAGAACTTCATTTCTCCAGGAGCAGGACACGATGGTGAGATTGCCAGAAAGATTTTCTTGTAAGGTGAGGTATTCTGCAAAAGCATCATGCCAGTGCAGGACACTATCCGTGGAAATACTAAAGAATTAACTCCAATGGTCTTACACCCAACGCCCAGCTATGACTTCTTGCACTGAGTACTGATGCTGCAGCAAAAGAAGGTTTTAGGGCAGAAATTAAGATATGTTTTTAAGGATTAGGTGTCTCTTCTCATCTCCAACAAAATAGTTCACATCTATTTCAGAGAAGACTAATCTTTAAAAGTGTTTTAAACTTTTTATAATGGATGTATCATGCTTAGGCATCCGAGCGCTTTACAACAGCAGTAAAATTGAATCAGAGCATCACAGGTTGGATGAGGTTGGACGGCACCTCTGGAGACTGCCTAATCCAACCCACCTGCTCAAACCAGGGAAATCCAGAGCAGGTTGTTTAGGACTCTGTCCAGTTGGGTGTTGAATATATCTCCAAGGGTGGAAACTGCACAACCTCCCTGGGCAACCTGTGGCAGTGCTCAGTCATCCTCACAGGTTTTTTGGTTTGGTTTTTAAGTTTAAATCGAATTTCCCGTATTTCAGCTAGTGCCCATGTCTTGCATTTTGTCCTTTCATTATGCACCATTGAAGTCTGGCTCTGTCTTCTTTACTCCCCCCAATCATATATTCACTCACATAATATTTAAAATGAATTAAACTGAATTTAAATTGAAGATAAATCCATAGTCAGGAAACAATAACTACACTGAGCTAGAAGCCAGAAAAGAAAATTTATCTTAAATTTAGGATTAAACTAGGGAAAGTTAGTGAGACTCCCAAGTTAAGGAGCGATACCTTAGCCCTTCTATTTGGGAGCCGATTGAGTAATTTAGTCTGGCAATGTGCTAGATGTGATGGATTTCAAGGCCTTTCCCTCTCCATTAATCATCATGAACATAAGCCTTCTGTCTGTGTAAACAATACTAATCCTGACTTTGAAGGTACAAAGAGGGAAACACAAACCAACCTTTGCAGAATGGAAAAGATAATTTCTGCAGCTCCCTTTCTTGAACTCCTCAGACACCTATTTACTCTGCACAAAGAAAGGTCCCGCAGGTGCTAGCTGTCTTTTATCAATCATTATCAATTACATACAGCACATCAGTTTGGAATTCCAGCATCTCCTTTACATGCCAAAAGCTAAGCCTTGAGAATGAACTCAGCATTCAGATTGGGAAACACTGCAGAGTCAGATATGAGTTTGGAAGAAAATGTACTCGAGATTCAGTCTTAGCAAGACCAGCTTATTTTGATTGTCAGACTGTATGTGCCTTTGCACCTCAGGCAGAGGAAACTCTGAGGGAATACGTGAAACAATTTTTTTTTCTATTATATGCCAATAGGACCTTTGTTGACTGCAGCCAGGCACTTCTGCAGTGATTATGAAAAAAAGCACACTGTCTTGGGGTTCCTGCCCTATGTGGAAAGTAAAGAGAATCAAGGGGTATCACAGCCGGGCTGTTTAACAAATGGACTAACACTAGAGCAGAAAAAGGACATACGGTAGGGTGAAAGTGTTCACATACTGAGCACAACACTTAGTAAAACAGTAAACCTTCCAGGATGAAACCTGTCAGTTTTGAAGTGAACAAATGATAGATTCTCACTGACTGCTCCCCCCCCCCCCCCCCCCCCCCC
>WAAD01005970.1:139551-186092 GCA_013389945.1 Fregata magnificens
AAATTTCCCCCGCCCTCCCCCCCCCCCCCCCCAGTTTTCTTGCAAAAAAAGCCACATTTCCTAATATTTACATTTTTCCTAAACAAAATAGGAACATTCTCGGGAAGCAAAAAGAGGAAACACAAGAATTCGCAGCATTATTGTTTAATAAGAAGAATAAAAGAAAAAAAAGAGGAATTCCTGTGGCAGTTGAATCTTCAAACATTGCTCCACCCCATAGACTTTAGCACAGCCTTTGTAAAGCACAAACATTGATCAACGATCTTTTGTTGTCATGTAGCAACGTGTTGTTGCTATCATGAGTGCTAGTATTTCCCAAGATTGCAGTTCCTTGTTTTTTAAGCTCAGCTTCATTGTCCAAAGTGCTATGCTGGGCAAGGTAAACATGGGCACAGTTTAGCATCCTGAAATAACAGCATTGCAATTGGTAAGGTAGCTAAATACACTTCAACTAGACTTTGGCAGGGAGGCTTACAGAGAGTCAAAACAATTTCAGTGGGCATGTAAAGTTACTTCTGCTACTCAAAACCCAAAAACCAGTCTCCAAAATTAATATATTGTGGCATATTCTCAATAAGCATGGACCTCTAAAAATAATACACACCATATTCTTGAAGAACAGAATATAAAAAAAAGAAAGATGAATGACAGTCAATGAAAATAGTCATCCTACCATCAGTGTTTCACAACCCTTCCCACAGAGGGTTTTGCAGGAAACAAAGTGTGCTGCCAAAAGTGACACTTAGGTAGCCTTCCAATTTTCAGTAAAATTCAAACACTGTTTATTCTAGCTGGTAGCATAAGGTATGCTTGGGGAATACCATGGAAGAGCTACACTGAGAACAAAAAATACAAGTAAATTTCTCCAGCTATATTCTTTCTATATTAAGTTGGTTTTTAATTCTCATATATTTTCTTCACCTGGCAATGTATTCCAAATGGTGTTCCCTCTTCTCCCAAAATAAGGGACCATGTATGAAAAAGTCTCACAATAGAACAAACCCCATTATTTTAAGAAGCACTACAAGACACCTCAAGTAGGTTTTACTTCTAACATTTCTCAAGACTTGCTGCTAAAGTTACAACAGCTACAGGATTTTAGACAAGCCTGAAAGTTCCTATGAAGGGATGCACTGGCTTTCTTCATCTCAGTAGGCAGAAATGCAACAAGTGAACAGACAGCACAGAAGTATTAAGATCATTTGGGGGACACTTGAGTAGTGTTTGAAATGTTAGTGGCAAAAACATATAGAAACTTTGCTTTTTAATTTTTTTTTTCTTCAATATAAACTTAAGATTTCTTCAATGCTTTTGCCATCTTGAAACCAACTGATTTAAAGGTCACTGCAGAGGAGCACAGAAAGTCACGGTTTTCCTGTCTACCTATTTTCCAAATCACCCAAAATCATTGATTTCCTCCCCTGCTCAGGAAGGACCGACTCAAGAGCAGCAATCAGTGGGATAAATAATTCACTATGCTTTAAGTTCAGCAACTAAATTAAAATAGTTCTTAAGTGAAGTGGGAGAAGGAAGCTTGTCTGTGTGAAGCAAAGACAAGACTGGAAGTCTCACAGTGTCCCAGCCTCCTCACCATAGTGTGCTGGCTACCAAAGATTCAAATCAAACAGCCTGAAAATAAAAGCTGATTGAATCAAGATCTCTGTGTCTTTATCTATTGAGGGATGCATCCCAACATCAAGTGATTTTAAGAAAAAATGCATCTGCCACTTTTATTCATTGAGCTGCCTTAAAAAAAAAACAGTGAGTATATCGTTCTAATTTTCTTCATCATAATTACACCATGACGGATGCCGAAACCGAATTCCTGATATACTTTTCAGATCTTTATTGCTCTTCAGCATGCTCAGCCTGTCTCTAATATTTCTGATAGACTCCACCCTGCAGTAATGTGCGTGCCATTAAAGAATTCACTTTCATCTCCTGAATTTATGCTTGTTAGGGCAAATTAATGAAAGACTCTGTTCTTTAGGTACTGGCTAAACAAAGCCAAAGTCAGCACTAGAAAGCAAACTGATATAACACTTCATTAAATGTGCATTTTATTCTTTTTGTTTCAAGTATGTCTGCTGCTATGTGAAATTCAGGGTTATACAGTCTCCTTTCAAATCTCACAGTGAAGAATGTGCTCAAGTCACAAGTTCATATCTACCATTTGAAGTGGACTTCCCATGAGAAAAAGGTGCAGGGAAGAGACAGAGCTCACACTCTTCCAAAATATTGATTGAAAATGCTGTTTTGTGTCTCTGCTCATTCATCTCAGATAATGAGTAAAGATTCCTTCCAAATTGACTGTAATTCTCTTCCAATCCCTCTATTCTTTTTTTTTTTTTTTTACCCTTCAGCACGATGACAGTGAGAACTCCTTTGAATACTGAATCCCATCTTATTACAGCAATTCTTCATGGTGAAATAATCTTCATCAGTGTCACGCTCAGACTTTTCTCCTCTCTGATTGAATTTAGATAGGTGAATAGCTAAGCAGAATGCACACCAATCCCATTTTTCCCCCTTCTCAAAATTCTCAGGCAAAAATACATTTACAAAAATTTACAAAAATCCTAATTTCTGATTGACAGAAAGACAGTTTACAGAATCTCTGCTTTTCACTTTATTTCCTTACCATATAAAAAAGTGAATACAATAGATTCAGAAAAAATATTTGGGGGCGTAAGCTTCGTTTGACCTAAAAATGTGAGGTCTGTCACTGGTGACTAGTTGTCACTTGTATGGTGGCAGGGAGAGACAATCATGTACTGGCTGAACATGAAGATGAAGGTGGTGGATTTATTCAGGTTTGACGGTCTACATTTCTTATTTACCTGTAAATAAGATTAACCTGTAAATAAGTTTAACTATGTAAATGAGAAACGCAGTTGAACAATCACATTTTATTTCCAAAATAAAATTGGGTGATTTTATTCCATTCTGTTGATATTACTACAATTCAGTGACCATGGCATTATTGGTAATCCTCATTATGAATGCAAGCATGTTTCTATGACTGTATTATTGGCCCGCACCCCATTAGCGGGAGTTGCATAGGACCGAGATCCCTGGATAACACTAACACTAAAGAAGATGGTGCAGAGGCAATTTGGAGGCAGGGGAGTTTAACAGCTTCTCATGTTAGACAGTTCAGAATAAGGTTGCCAAGGTCTGCTCTGTGAGCAATAACCTCAGGCTCCGCATGGAAGCAGCTAAATTACTTCCAGACCCAAACCAGTCCTGTAAGTATCACGGACACTTCTGCGCAACACTCCTTCAGTAAGTGATGTGGACTAAACCCAAACCATCCGTGCATAACTGGCGTAGAATACTATGCATCTATAGCATAGTTAGTCCACGATCAAGAGAAATCCACCGTGGGTAATTAACAGTTTCTGGGTACTTAGAAAGAGGTTAAATGAACATTAGGCGTACAAAATTCCAGCACTTGAAATTTAAGAAATGACAGAATTAAGATTCCTGTAGAAAATTTCATTCAGCCTACTTTGTGCACAAACTTAATTACGTCAAAATCAATTTCAAGAAGCATTATTTCAGAGCTTTGGAGTACTACCTCATTCAAAGCAAGTGCTGGAAAATACTGTCTAAAAAGCACTTTCCCAGTGTGTGGTCCTAGGAATTTTTCAGTGCAAACCTCCTGTGAAGACAGAATATTTCATTTCCTGCAGGGCTTTCTATGATGTTCATCAATATACTGAGTGCTTCACAGGCCTGAATACATTTTCTGCATAGCACACTGATGAGGTAAAGAAACGATTCTGTTCTGTTCTGTAGAGAAGTCGGAACTTCCTCTAGCTCTGGACGTCATATCTGAGACACCTGACAATCTGATTTTTGAGAACACCTTTTCTTATAATAGTACTTCAAGTACCCCGGGAAGAGCTGCAACCGAGTTTAGGTTCAGCTCTGTGCAGTATGGCAGCCTCCCAGAAAACAATGAACACACGCGAACAGGGAACATAATGGTACTTTCTTACAAGTTGAAGTGAAATTACTTGCCTCGCAAGTACACTACATATTAATACTATGGCAGAGGTTCAGTTAAAATCTCTTTCCCCCATGTCAGGAACCTTAAAATGAGTAACACCACCATCTTTTCCCCCCCACTGAACTTTGAGGACTGGTAGCCTTATTTCCAGTGTCTGGAAAACCTGGGTTTACAAACATTATGTTCCTTTACCTTTTTTTTTTTTTTTTTTTTTTTTTTTTNTGTGTGTGTGTGTTAAAAAAGTCCTACATCATGCCCAAGTGGAATTAAACTGCTAGATTCATCACACTGTTTTTTGCCATTTAACAGAATAAATACTTCCCATATTAACTGTTTACACACCCTAAAGCAAAACAACAAACAAATCTACAAACCATCTCTGGTTTATAACAGAAGTCACATTGTCAGAATTGGTTCACCAGACATGATTTTAAAAGTTCAGGCCATCATTGCAACAATACTTGGAGTTTGAAGAAATAAGAATTATTTCAGATGGACAATAACTCGAGCTGATACATCCAGAGGCGCTTCACAGATCAAAGAGTTTTCATATCTCCGAGCTACTTCCTACGTTCCACAAAACACCACTCATCAACATCACATGTGGCTTTGTCATCCTCTGATCTATTTTTCATTTTTGGGACAGGTCCTCTTCATCTCTGTTTCCCCAATAGCAGCGCTGATAAAATGTCACCAAACTCCAAAACTTTCTCATCATCCTCCCAAACTCTTACAGAATTAAAAGCATCTTGTGGCTCTTCGCACCAAACTCTGGCACGGGAAGATTATGAGATGGGGAGAGACAACAGACCTCTGATCTGCTCCAGGCCACTGTTCCTCCAGGCTGCTGCTCCCATGGCCTCCCAGTTGCCCTGGAAGGGCATCTTTAGCTCCAAGCATCTGTTCAACAAACATCTCACCTTTTTTGGGGGCTGGCATCCTTACATCTGGGAGAATGCTGCAAGCAGCAATTGCTACCTCTTTGATCCTCACTGCCATCCAGAACAACTTCTGCTTGTAAAATGAAAGGTTGTCAAACAAAATGGGGTAAATTATTTATTTGTGTCCACATAAAACTAAACTATGAAGTGGGTGTATGCTGTCTTCAGTGGAAAGAGTCCTTGCTCTTCACAAAATGATTACTACAATCTCTACGGCTGTTAATTTTGTTTCACAGTTTTAACTGGGAATTAATTTTCACTAATCTCATCCCTTCTGTTTGCTCAAGGCAGAAGGGTCATCTTTTACTTTTCATACAGTACAAACAATGGAAAAGTTAAAAATTAAATAAAATACCTGAGTTGCTTTATTGGTGAAGAAAATACAGTGGAACTGAAATACACTCATTTTGATTCACTGCTCGATCCATATAAATTTATGTTAGCACAAAGTTCAAAAGCAACAGAAAAGCCTGAAAGCAAGTAATTCGCATTGTGCGGTCAAACAGCAGAAAAAAATAAATGTAAACAGTAGTTATCAGTTAAATAAGGACAGCTGTTTGCTACTGTGTAAAAAAATCTCAAAGAGCTTTACAAAATCAACAGTGCAGTACTATAGCTGATTTAAACCTGTAAAAAATTATTTCACAACCATTGCATAATAAATGTTACTACGTCGCTTTATATCTTCCCAAGAAAGTCTTGGGACACCAAAATACTGCTCTGTGTGAACCTCTGAGAGCTCCATTTTTGCATATCAGCTTGTGAGAGAGCTTCTAACTTGGTTACATAAATAAATTGCCTAAAATGCATCCAATCCATGTGACTTTACATAAAGAAATAAAATATGAAGTGGTGAGAGAAAGAATCAACATTGCTGGTACAAGCATTAAAAAAAATAAAGTCTATTCTTTCCCGCCTTCCTTAATCTCATTTCAAGTTTAACATACAGAAAGGCTCAGAGCCAGAATGCTTATCCAAACTACATAAATCTCTAGACAAACTCTCCAGACTATATGGCCCTGTCCCCACAAAACCTTCCAATTCTTCCTAATGCTGCTTTTCAGCAGGAAAGGCTACTAGAGAGCTATCTTTCCCCACCACATCTTCGATCAATCTTTTCCTACCACATCTTCCCTTAGAAGAATGACTCTCCTTCCTTGCAATGAGTTTATTAAATGAAACGGGAATGGAAATCAGCCCCCAAACCTGCAATGAACCCTACAGCAACAAGGTACCCCATACCGCTGCTGCTGCCGTCGCCTCTGAGAAAGACCCAATTAATTCCCTTATTCCCTTCCTGAATTCCTGAGCGGGGTCAAAGGGAGGGAACGGCATTTACCACCACACAACCTATTCCAGGCAGCTGGTCCAGCTTATAATGTAAACATGGTAACACCTTGGGAAGGTCACTCAGAGGAATGGTAGCATTAGCAAAGCAATTAATTTGGGGTTGACCACATGCATACTGCCCTTTTGCTTTACCTTACTCCCTTCCTTCCCCCACCTTGTAGAAGGAAACACAAGGAGGAGTTTTTACTTGTTCTCTGAACAGAAATTTTCAGAAAGTGAGAGATGGGATTTTCTTGAACACCAAGAATGTCTTCTTTTTTTGGGATGATTTCCAGCATGATATTTTATTTATCTGTTGCCAAAAGAAACACTTTATAGTTTTCTCATTAGTCAAAGGGCTTTAAGAACATGCTTGAAGGAAATGATCCAACTAACAAAACAAGCAAAACCTCTCCATGCACTTCATATGCTCCATGAAAAGTGGCTGCTTCACAGAAACAGCACCTGTAGAGCTAACTGTTCAACTTGAGATGTGTTTACCATCTCCTTAAAAATCCTTTTTCATAAATGCACATGGAAAAGTTGCAGATCCTCTATGACTTTCTATCTTCTGACCACTAAAAAGTGAAATTCAAGGAAAAGGGAAAAAAAATGACATGTTTAAACTCATGAGATTCAATGGTCACCTTTCACTTCTTCGACGGTTTAATTACATGACATTTCATAAAGCTGGAGAGTAAAACGTAAAACAGAGACTTAGCGAGGTACCGGAGTCCCAGCTGGATTTCCAAGGTCACACCAAACTTGCCTGCCCTCAGAGGCCTCAACAACTACAAAGTTGAAATCAGATATTGCTGCATTTACCTCCTGTCTTCTTTCATCACCTTTTTTCTTAAATCTAGACTGCCAACTTTAACAAGCCTTCTCTATACAGCATACACCGTACACATTCCTCATCTAATTTACATGAAGAATATAGAGTTTATAGAATGAAAAACTCAAAGGCTAGATATATTTTATTCTCTGTGTGATGGGCTATCATGGTGCTTTCCCCTTGCACCTTTCCTACAGCGTGTTTCCTTGCACAACCAGTCACAAACTCTGGATCTAGCAAGGCCGGTCAAGACCTACGCAAAGAATTGTGCCTTCCAAATAGGATAGTATTTTCCTTTTAGTTTTCCAAACCCACCTACATTAGCACCTACAATTATGATTAAACAAATTTCAGAGAGCTGGAAGATTAGGAAATCTCCAAATGCAGATTAAATGCATTATTGCAGTGTAAATTACTTCTTCCAGGTCATTTCTACAGTCCAGGAACGTTTTTTTTCTCCTTGCATCTCGCAGCAACACATATTTGGTTTTGCGTACGTTTGTGCACATATTTTTGCTTATAAATATACATCACGTATACAGATGCGTATCTGCAGATAAACATATCTAACTATATTTATCTGCATTTACACATCCCTCTCTCAAAATTCAAGTCCTACAGTATCATAAAAAAATCCTGGCCACTTCATGATAAATGCTTTCATGTGTGTATAAGTAGTTTAAAAAAGGACTGCTGTTTATCTGTACAAGATCTTTCAAATCATGTTTTCAAAGCCCAGACCTTCACAGTGGTTTCAGAATTCTATTTTAACAACAAAATGCATGCTACAAACAACAGATGACATTGCCTTGTTTAGGGTCCAAGAGAACGATGTATGTGGAGAGAAAAGTTTATGTTTCACACCACTCTCATCACTGATTCCTACTAGAATATGATTTCAGTGGCTGCAGAGGGACGTCCTAGAAAGCTCAAGAAAATTTGATTTCTAAACCTAGCCTTTCCCCACCAATCTAGAAACACTTTCCCCTTTTTTCTTCCCACTTCAACGAAGTTTATCAAAGTTAAATTTTAAATCACTGTTTATGACAACTTAATAGTATTTAGTGAAAGAACAATGGTTCTGCCATTTTCATTTTCAGAGTTTCAATGCAAGGCATCTTTATATCCTTAATTTTGAAGAGCAAAAAGTCAATCCAATCAAAGTCAGAACTAATGTTGTCACTCTTAGAAAGTAAGCAAAAGAGGACCTGCAGTTCAGAAACAAGTTTCTGAAGCCAAATGAAGGAATATGAAAACATGTAAGCAACACCTGTGATTTCTTACTTTAAGTAGGCCTAAATGACGCATTTTACCATACAACTCTTTCTGTAAGCAGGAAGAACACAGTCTGCAATGATCTCATAAGAAGCAGAAGGAATGATATACATAACTGAAGAGCAGGAAAACCAAAGAACAAAAGAAATACTAGAAATCTGAGTATTTCCACTGGTAATAGGTACATGCATACAGGGAGATGAGAGACTCTATAGAAGATGGTATCAATTTAGGAGCATGTTTGATTCTACTGGCGAAAGTAAACATCTAATTAATGGATTAATCATTATGGAAACAACAGAGAGCAGAAAGTCATGCACATCTTCTCCCTGTTCCTGACTTCTTCTGAGTGACTTACAGACTAGCTATAAAATTCATAAAGACAATGTCAAAAGTGTAAACAATATGAGTCTACTGCTTCCTAATAAGTTGAAGTACCTTCTCGTTAAGTTTTATTTTCAGGAGAGAGAATTATAGTAGCAGAACTATATAGACAACCTAATTTACCTAAATTATGGCAGTCTCTGCTGGTACTGCAGAAAACAGATTTCCTGCTGAAGAGGGACAGGCCTCTCCTTTGGGCAATTTCCAGGAGTTATTAGCTTATGGCCACTTCTCCCCCGCCCGACCTTCACACATATCAGGAAAGCAATTTCTTCCATAGAAAGTCACATCCAGGGTGCTAAATTAACTTTTTCCTTCCATGAGGCAGAAGCTTCATTGATTAAGGACACAAATTAACTAGAACACCAGAAGAGGCAACCATCACAAGAAACCTCACCGAAGTACATACAAATAAACTTCACTGGCAGCACTGACAAAACAGGCACTGTCACACCTTAAAAGGCCTGGTAAGGATGCCCCGGTGTTTTGAGGTCAAGACTGTAATGAAAAACCCCAATGTACATTAGTTTCAGAAAACAGCTTCACAAAGACCAGCCCTCTTCTAGTTGTTGGTTTTACTAATGAAAGGGACAATCTAGTTAATTAAGGCTGATATTCACTTCAGTACTCCAGGTGTGCTTGAGTCTGTTGTTAACCTCCCAATGTGAGATATCAAGTGATGGTTGCTTGTTGCAGTCTACATGACTTACTAGCGCTCAATGCTGGAAAGCAGGATTACATGTATGTGACCTCACTGGAAGGAGAAGGCCTGGAAGAATTGAGTGTGACATGAATACAGCACTAATAAAAACAATTTTCATTTCAAGGCAATGTAGTCTGGGGCTTTTTTTTTTAAGTGCAATACAAAAGAAAAGTCTGAAGTGCAGAGTCAGCTGCTATTTCTATAAGGCAGCTTTTGCTTAAGGAGAAAAAAAGATTGCTAGAGTAAGAGCTTTAGTTTGAGACCTAACATACAGTCATTCTGACACAGAGAACGCCCATAACCTTGGAGAAATAGTCCACAACTCTCCAGCCAGTACAGCGCTAGTTACAACATGCTCGGAAAAAAACCCCATACTGCAAAAAGGCAGAAACTGATGGACCCTCCACCTTATTGGCAATTACCATGAGACAACAAAACCTCTGATTCTTGGGAGGCAACCTGAGCACAGGCGGAACTTGTCTGAAGGGACAGGATGGGTTAAGCTTGGTTATCAGGACGGTGGGAAGGGAATTACATTGCCCTTCTTTCCCAGCCAACATCTGTAATGCATTACATTGCTTCACTCCTTATATTTTGCATCTGAAACTGTTGTGGTTTAACCCCAGCCAGCAACTAAGCACCACACAGCTGCTCACTCACTCCCCCCTCCAGTGGGATGGGGGAGAGAATCAGAGGAGTAAAAGTGAGAAAACTCGTGGGTTGAGATAAAGACAGTTCAATAGGGAAAGCAAAAGCCACGCACACAAGCAAAGCAAACCAAGGAATTCATTCACTACTTCCCATCGGCAGGCAGGTGTTCAGCCATCCCCAGGAAAGCAGGGCTCCATCACGTGTAACCGTTACTTGGGAAGACAAACGCCATCACTTCAAATGTCCCCGCCCTTCTTTCTTCTTCCCCCAGTTTTATATGCTGAGCATGACATCATATGGTATGGAATATCCCTTTGGTCAGTTGGGGTCAGCTGTCGCAGCTGTGTCCCCTCCCAACTTCTTGTGCACCCCCAGCCTGCTCACTGGTGGGGTGGGGTGAGAAGCAGAAAAGGCCTTGACTCTGTGTAAGCACTGCTCAGCAGTAACTAAAGCATCTCTGTATTATCAGTACTGTTTTCAGCACAAATCCAAAACATAGCCCCGTGCTAGCTACTCTGAAGAATAAGTATGTCACAGCCAAAACCAGCACATTCTCCACCCCTTATTCCCTTAGGGGTGTACCTGCTCCAAGCGGAGCCTTATCTATGAGCCCTAGTCTCTCCAGGGGTATACCTGCTGCGGCATAGACTTATCCACAGCCACACAAACACCTGAGTAAAACTGGATTCAAAGAAAGGATGTCAATTTTCCGTTATCTTCAGCAATGAGATTTCATTCAAATACTATTGCTCCTGAATAAAACCCATAGAAAAGAGTTAAATGGCAAATAAAATGGATCCTTACTGTAATCTGTGTTTTATAACACATGCTAATAACTTTTGTACTGTTACATTTTAATCTGACACAGGAAAGCAATCCTGTAACAACCTTAATCCTGCTTCATATATGAGTACTTAGAAAAAGGTATATGAATTCCTGTGGATATCCACCCCACCCTCTCTCTGACACGCTCTAATACAAATATTATGCCTATTATGCGTTGTGCCATTATTTTGAAAGCATTTACTGGTTCTTTGGCATGCTTTACAGAAATTCCACACTTCGTTCCCAGCACTTGTCTCTTTAGGTATCAGCTGGCTTTAGGCACCTAAGTGATTATCTGGCTAGTCTCCTAAAGTAAATGAATAAAAACTGGGCTTTGCTCTGCAGGGTTCTCTTGAGAAGTCTGTCTCTATCAGTTATCCAGTGGCCCTAGGGAAATTAGCTTCTTCGTTTAGCCAAATTAGGTGTGTAATGTTGAATAGCGTTCATCTCTCCTCCTTTTTTCCAAAAAAGATAAGAAAAACATTAACTTAAGATTTTTTCCCATCTTCCCTTTCTCTACCCAGTCTCTAATAGAACCACTAGCATATGAAAAACAATTCAAGAAACATAGTGATAAGTTCATATACCTATAGTATGAGCACTTTCCTAAGGCAGCAGACTAGTAGGGGAGTCAAGCTGCCACAGTTTGTTGCTTCCCTGTGCTAAAGAAGCCAGGCTGGTTCAGACTGTTGCAACAAAATGAAGAGGCAAGGCTGAAAGGGTGGTAGTTATTACTGGAGATGTGTTCAAGCAGTAGCAACCACCTGCCGCACCCCTCCATCTCTTTTGGAGCAGCAGCAAATAGAGCTCTCAGGTCACTTCCCAGCTCTCTCCAACTCAGCCCTTCCCAGCAGAAAGAGCCCTGGTGCTTCTGCCCTCAAGCAGCATAATCCAATTCCAATCATAATGGGGAGAAGCCTGTTTTCTCCATGCATGTTCAAGAAAACACCGTGAGTATATAATTTTGCCCACAAACTTTAAAAAAGAAAAAAAAAATCACAAGATTTTACAGGTGGTTATATTGAAACAGCTGGAGTCAAAACTGCCTTGCATAAGATCAACACACAGGCCTCTAACAGCAAGAAGAAAACAAAGTTGTTTCAGCCCAGTCACCAGAGCAAGAATTTCACTTGTGCTTTGAAAAAGCCAACACCATCACTGGAAGATGATGGCCCTCTCCTGCTCAAGGGAGCTGCTTACCTTTGTGCTGCTGCAGCTGTTTATACATGCCCATGAGTAACTGGATCAAGAACTGAAAGAAGTCCAACTGACCCACCAAAAACGGGTAACGAGTGGATTTAACCCAGACCAGCTCCACATTCCAGACCAATGGAGTGGATGGTGTGTGATACGGGAACAAACAGCAATAGTGCAGGAGGACAGGGAAGGACTGGCATTTTGTTCTGCTTTTTTGGAACAGGAAAGTAATGCTTTCCCTAACTTCTTCCAGCTAGAGTAGAGGCAGCAGAAGCTATCTTTTCACTGACAGACATACATAATACCATACTGTTGCAAAGTGATGCCAAAGGAAAGCTTGAAGTCTGTTACAGTGCGAATATTGCTTTGTAAAAGTAAAGCTGTCTTTATAATTCTGATTTGCTGGATCTTTTCTGCTGGCAGTAATGGTGGTGTAAAGAAGATGTGAATCATCAAGGAGAAGAAATTAAAAATTGAAATTTTCTTTTCTTTGACTGAAAGCTCTCTGAATTTCATTTGACTGGAAAAATAAGACAAAAAAGAAATCATTTCCAAAAATGTAGCATGCAGTGTTCCTCATTAGCAGCAAGAAGAACATAGATTTAAAATTCTTTCAAGTTATTAGAGCATATAAAAAAAGCCCTCAAACGCAATGTGGTTCTTGTTGAGAACACAAAAGTTGGGGGAAGAGTAGAAATGCCAAAAAAATCACTATACTTAGAAAAACCAAAGACCTACGTATTCTATACGAAGCATATAGTAAGACATCTACTGGCATTTCATGATGTACAGTAATGTGTTTGTGGTTCTCACAGGATAACCCAGTAATTAGGATGTTTTATTCTTAAGACTTTTTTTAAAAACATATGAATAAACACAAAAGAACTTTACTGAAAAATGAGAACTTCAGCTAAAGCAGCGCTGCATTATGCTGATTATTTTTAATGAACTTTTCCAAAGATTTCATTTACATAAAAAAAGCTCTGTGTTTCAAGGGAATGATCATGGCGCCTTTGAAATGAAAAATGGCCAGTAAATGTCAACACAACCAAGATAGATCTTCTGGTACTATAGCAAAAACAAAGCTTATTTTTTCAATATTAACATAACTTTCAGGATGACTGTGTTTTTGTTTGCTAGAACATTACAACATGATGGACAAATAACTATGAAAAAGACTCCTGTGTTTTTTACTATTTAAGACTTCTGGACCCAATTTGTGTGTCTTACACACATGTCAAGAGTTAACTCCTACTCGTGTCAGTAGGATAAACAAAAGTGCAATCAAGTCCATCAGGTCTTAACCTAGTTTGAAATAAAACTTCGCAAATTCCTGCTGGTAAGAACCATCCTGGTTTACAACACTTAAGGACAGAACTGTGCCCACTGGGTCATGATGCACACACATTGTGCCTGTATGCAGCAGCAGCAGCTGTTCCAAGGGATATTTGCAGTCAGAAGGAACAGTATTTCTAGCACCATCACCTGATAAGGAGCAGTTCCTGTAACTCCACAATAATCTGTTTATGTTTTAACTACAACCTCAGGTCTGGGGTGATGTCGTTAGCTGAGAGTCTCCTCCAAGCTTCTTGGTCTTTTGACTGCAGAGTTAAACTTAAAAATATTATACCTCTTATGTGCAGAAATCGGTCTGCAAATACAAAGAATCCAGTATGTTTTATTTCTAATAACTCAATGTTATTTAAGCTTGTCTTACAACTTCAGAGCATTGGTGTTCGCCATGCTCTCCCTCAGTTTTGCAGGCAAAAAACTGCTGCTGAGAACGCACACTGAATCAATGTATTCCTGAACATCTGGGCAATGCACTGACATATAGATAAGAAGGTTAAAAAATTAACTTTATTTATAGAATTCAGACTGTAAATTGAATTATTTTAGTAACTGCAAAATAACATGACATGGGAGAGAAGGAAAAACCAGGAACCTAGCTATGAATAAGTTTCCTACGCACTTACTTTCACCCTAATTCATACCTATGTTTAATTGAAAGGCCAACATCATCATTGTCATGCCCCTCTATAGGCTTGGGGAGAAATAACACTTTCAGGCACCCTGCCAGAGCCCATGCACTGATTACAGTGCTGAAGCTGTGCTCAAGTATGGATCATTCCCCCTGGATCCACTATGACTTGGTGCATGGCTCTTCACTACACCATGCACAAAGGACAGAGCAGCCATAACACTCCTGATTCCCTGACAATTACAAGTGCAGCAGGGGGAAAGAACCCATAAATCAAGGACAGAACATGTGTTGACGTATTCACACTGAACACATACCAAGAAAGGACAGATTGAGAGTAAGCATTAGTTTTTCTTCAGGTATCTTCAGCATGGGTAGTATTGTACATTTCAGTATCCTTATAGTATAACAGGAATAAGAAGCTTCAGTCTCTCAAGTTAACACTGTTTTCTTGACCCAAATATATCAACTTTTTCTTTTCTTTGTACCTGGTCTTGTCTGAAGCAAGCAGATGATGACAACTGCCATTAGTGAAATATTTTAGGATAGAAAAAAAACCCAAACAAACTCCAAAACCCCAACCTATTTTTTTGCCACAGCCTTTGCAAGGGCATGCTTCTAACAACAGCCATCTATGGGTAACCACAGCCAAACAACAGTCTGAATACTGTGGCTGTAACAAATCAATATATTCGGATACACAGGAAGTGGCATGTCCATGTTCCAGCTATGACTTAGCTCACATGAAATTCTAAAACTGCTTGAGGATAAGGCTGCTTAAGATCACAGCATCACTGTGTTCAAATGAAATATAATATAAAGAGTATGGGCCATGACTTCTTGAAATTCATTCAACACAAAAAGGCATTAGAAAAGGTTTTCTCAGCACAAGGTGGGAAACTCTCTGAAAGAGGACTCCATGAACACCTGCAGTGCTTTCTCAAAGCTTCAGGCAGGGGTAGTTTTCTTTATCTATCAGACAGCATTTTAAGGGCCCTGAATAGCTCTGGACCAAACACAATCGCACGGGAGGACTGAATCTGGAATACCCATGAGAAAGAGCTTAGGAGGGCTTATCTATTTTACATGCAATTAATAATTGCTGATTTGGCACCAACTGTGCAGGCTTATAAGATCTTTTCCAACAACATTGTTGAGCTCCAAGCCTTGCGCAGACTGTCGCTGAGCCGCCCCTGTCCATGGTACTTGGCCAACCACCCCCGGGGCCGACACAGGCCACCAGGTGCACTGACTTTGGCTCTAGGTGGCACATCCAACCGCACAGCTGTTACGTCAGGTTTGGAAGGACATGCACTATAGTTCTGTTGGCCAAAAGTTGGCTTTGCTGGCATGGATTAGTGAATAGGATTCTGTATTGCATGCCTGATTTTGGAAAGCTGATGTCTTTCTACTCAGGTCTTTGTTCAACTGAGGCAACGAGGCTAAAACCCCTTGAAATGACAATTCTGCCATTAGTGAATGCTAGCCATGGAAATCAACTAAGTCCAGCCTTTGAAAATACAGGGCTCTTAGATGTCATTCAGTTCCAGTGAAATCAAGTACAGAACGTGAGTCTTTTTCCGACTGAGTCCTGTGGGACTCCTGTCCTGACCAGCCTAGCAGTCCTAAGCATGCCAGGACGGTTATATGTAGGCAGTCATAGAAGATCCAGTTCTCTGAGTTTACAGGTTGTTCAAATGTCCTTCCCAACTTGTTCTTTTAGAATCAGCATGGCTAAAAGGTATGTATTACACACGGGTTGTTGTTTGTACAGTACATGTCCTATGGGTATAAAATATTACAAAGCTCGCTCCTAATCTTAGGTTCTTTCATGTATTCCATTTCATACTTGGCTATAGAGGAAAGGTATCTTCACAGTACATAACTTCGGACACCAAATATAGGATCCCAGCCTTCCTGAGATGCCCCCAAAATCAGAGAGAAAGTCTTGCTCTTTCACTAGGTGATTCAGGGAATCATTACACTCACTAAACAAATAATGGTGCCTTGGCTGTTTATAACAAGCATTGACTATGCCTATGAACTACAGCAATAAGCATGTCACATCACCAGGATTCCCAAAGCCTGAAAATGTGAAGTTTAGATGTCTACCCTCTACAACTCTTGAGTTCAGGAGCAGGTTGACAGGGGCTTTTCTGTCTTCTTCCTCATCTCATCCCCCTCTGTACAAACACCAAACACAATGGAAGGCACTGAAAGACAAATACTTTTCATAAAGCTGACTATAAACCAGCTTATTCAACCTCTTCAAAGAGAAAGAGACTAGCCTCCCTGTTTTCCAACCACTCATTAAAGAAACTGAATTGAGGGAAATGACCATGGATCTTCAGACTGAGACTCTCTATCACCAATGACTTTCTTGTCATAACTGAGATAGCATACAGGTCTGAAGCAGTTTCTGCTGAGTTCCCTCTACTGTTCTTGAGGAACTAGTTCAGATTAAAATGAACTAAATTACAACAAATACTCAAGCCCCTTCTATGTTAAACCATAAGTGCAGACACACACTTGTGACTTCATACAGAAAACGGAGAGAAACAAAAGATAACAGCAGATATGAAGCAAACTGCTAATCAGGGAGCAAACCAGTTCAATCACAAAGGCATGTTGTGTTCTCTCTTGATCAAGGAGTCCAGCTAAGTACCTGAGACAGGGTAACTGGAATTAGGTGAGACAAATCCTGCCCTGTAATCCAGCCGAAAGGGATTATTTCAAATGACACTTACTACATATTTAACTGTCCTTATATATTCCAAAGGATTGATACAAAGGCAAGATTCCAACAGACATTTCTGATAAACATTTACTTCTCAATCAGGTCTTGCTCTGCTAATTCATGATGGTGTTACACAAGAACTCAACAACAGAACACTTCTTTAAATTCAAAAGATTTTTAGGTCAGTTCTTTGTATATAGAAACCAAACAATTACACTCTGAGTGTAATTGGTTCAGTAGTCACCCCCACCAACTCACATTACTACAGCTAAAGACCAGAATAAAGCCACACAAGTAATTTTATACTTCTAGCCAACAAAGCACTAGTTTCCTATGGAATTTCAGTATTTACAGTGAGCCATCAGCCTCATGAAACTCAAATTGAAGGCTCATTACATATGGGACAGGTATTGTTCCTTGTTACTATAATTGCCTGATAGTTCCCACAAAAACACTCCTGGGTTTAGTTGTCCATAATTTCCTCAAGTTTTGAGTTTGGACTGCAACCTTCTCTCTGTGGTGTTTCAAACACAACACTTTCTTTTGTCATGGAAAATTTCTAATACTTATTGTATTCAGGGTGCGTTTGTGGAAGGCAGGAGGAGGAAGATAACATCTCGCTGGAATTAAAAATACTGTTGACAGTATTTTTGGAAATTGGAATATTTTTTGATTTTGAGCTCTTCAGAAAACTCAGGGAAATTATAATGTCATGTCATTGAAAAAGCTTATAGAGACCACATTAAAATGTGTCCAAACTGTGTGTAGTTATAAGGTTTTGAAATAAGTATTGTTTGACACTTACAATAGTCTCTACTGAACATATGCAATCAGCTAAAACCTCTGAATACTCCATCCTTGGAGCTCAAAAGATCCCCATAATGCTCCCAGCTGCTGCCCACCAAGGAAGGACATGGCACCTAAAGTAAGAGCAGGCAGCTTGTGAGGGTTTTTTGGTTTTGTTTTAAAGGAACTGCCTTGTTACTCAGATGGTGGCGAGGAGAATTCTGATCTGAACACTGAAGGAAACAAAATTTAAACCCAGAGACGTTGGAAGGAATGAAAGAGTTAAGGGAGGAACTCTGACAGAAAGCCTGATGAGCATTTGAGAGTTATGAAAAGAGATGAAGTGACTGGTATAAATGAGGGAAATAATGGGAAAGACTAAAGGCTATTTGGCTGGAGGGAACATACGGATTAGGACTGATGTGAGCAATGTTGAGGAAAGAAATGGACAAGAGACCAAGGCTGTGACTACATACTGGATAGGGGTACTGCAACACTCTCCCTTATTTGTTTGTCTCAGGCCAAACTCAGAGTTCAGCGGGCACAGGGGTTTGTGTACCACCACAGAGAACTGGAGTGCGTAATTCAACAGTACTAAAAAAAAAAATCCAAAACAACAGCAAAATACCCACTTTTTCATCCTCATTTTTCAGATGAACACATTCCTCTGTCAAGTTCATTACACCATCACACAAACACAGCTGTGGTGCCAGAACCCTGGACAAACAGTGCAGAGGTGGGAAGAGGTGATGGGAAGAAAAGATGTTTAAGCCAGGTTAAACTGGTGAAGAAATTTGTGTAAATGAATTGATGAATATTGATGAATGGGTTGATTATGTAAATGACCCAATAAACTGATGAAGGTTAAAGGCAGTTGATGTGGGAAGGGAAAAACGTATAGATAGATCAGAGAAAGCAAGCTGGGACAGGCTGGGCAAGAGTCTAAATGGGAAAAGAAGCCCTAAGAGTACAGATTAAAAAGGCATAAACAGAAAGTACCAGTTTGAAAAACCAGCCCAAGGGTGAGCCCAAACCCAGCACTTAAGCTTACTGAATCTTTCTGAATTCAGAATATGTCTGTTCTCAAGTGCCTCATTTCCTTATCTGCAACAGAAAGATAATGCTGCCCTTTCAGCTCTTGGATAACATTTAGTGACAAAACACAGAAAAATCCATGAGGAAAACAAACATTTTATAACAGAGTTTGCATAGCATGAAATAAACCCCAAAGCCTTGGGAAGCACTGATGATAAGAGGAGCTATTTAAAAGCTGTTTGTTAAGTCCACAGGTGCAATGCTGCTCACTAACTGAAGCAGAGCAGCTGTGGAAAAAGCTGTACCACTGTGCAATCGAAGACTGGATCAGCTGCCACACAAAGGGGGCATGCATGCCTATGAAGTAAGATCATAGAGGTATTTCTTAATTTTGAAGAGTCTTATTAATCAAGCTTAACAGTATTCTTAATGTATTTGTCCATAATAATCTTAGGGAACATAAGAAACCTTTCTCAAAACACATACAAAAGAATATTCTTTGCAACCAATTCTATTCTAGCAACCAATACGTCTAGTTAAAAAATACTACAATCAATGTTTCCATCATAGATATTAACATAAATACTAAAAGGAAGCTTATGGTGGCTGACTACTGACTTCTGAGAAGTTGGAAACCATATCTCAAAGTTGCTGCCTTGAAAGCAAAACTTTGGCCCACTGTAGTGCCTGGCTGAGAAAACAGTGTCCGCTCACCGAGATCCCTCTCTGCATGCAGGGGCAGGCTACCAAGATTCGGAGCACCCAGGCTGAAAGTCTGCAGACAAGGGACCCTTGTTACTCCAGATACTTGAAGCTCATCAGGAGTCAGTGCTGGGCAACCCCGCTGTACCCAAAGCCAATTTGGGGTGTAACTTTAAAAATGACAGAGCTCTTTTTGAAGCAGGGATTTGGAGTACAAAATTAGGAAGTCAGGGCGTGGGGGTGGCAGGGACAGAGACAGAAGAGACAGGGATGGAGGAAGCTGAGACCCGTGTCTAGGCAGGTGATAACGTAAAGTACGAGGGAGGTTAAGTAGGAGGAAACAGGATATTGTGCCCAGTATTGGCAGAAGTCTTTAAGACTCCACATGTCCTTTAAATAAACCCACTTAAAACACACTATAGATATACTAAATCCTGAGTAGAACTTCACTGGTTAAAGTCAATATGCTGTAACAGCAGAACCATCTGATAGCACTCCTCCCAGCAAACAGCAGTATTTTTTAAAGTTTCTCCATTTCAGGGAACTGTGAAATGTCAAAAGAAAAAATAGTAAATTCCAGAAGAAAGTCTGTCCATCTCAGCCTTTCATTAAAGGCAACTGTTAGGATCCGCCCTTAAAAAGTAATCTTTCCTGTGGCATGTTAACGCTCCTTGGCTTCCCGGCAGTAGGGCGACCTTTCTTTATGGAGACCCTCTCAGCAGCTCACATACCATTTTCCTTCCTTTAATGTGTCCTTTCAGGCCTGATACAACGTGGAGCCACTCAGGTGCAAACCTTAAACTTCTCCTCTCTATATTCTCTTTCACCCAGAGATTTTTACATTACTGAGCAAGTTTAGCATCAAGACATTGCCCCACTCCTATAACTTGCTCATTGCTTTTTGGAAACACCAATCTGTGGGACTGAAACATTCCAGCCTTGATCTTAAGTCCACAGCCCTATGGTCCTCCCTGCTCCCGTACACCCTCAATACCTCTTCCCTTTTTTCTTTAATCACTTCCATCATCTCCAGGAGTGTAGAGGAAAAAAAAAAGTAAGTACTTTTAAGGTTGGAAGCAGGAAGAATATTTGTTTTCTTGCTGTCAACAAATTAAAAGAGGCAAAGGAAAAAAGGACTTGTTTTGCATGGCACCTACATCAGTAAACTCTCTTCACTAAAATCTCTGAAAAGAAACTTCAAAGTGCTAAATTATTGAAAACCCCATCCTAAATTACAGAGCTACTATATTTTTAGCAGCTAGCGTGAGCCGGCGCTCCCGCATCGCTAGGGGGCAGGAGGTGGGCACCGTCTCCTCTCCTGGCTTGACAGCACTGGCTTTAGCATCAGGAATTTAAATGGAAAAAACTGGGAATGCCTCACACACTGAAAACAAGAAAAAATCCTTCTTGCCTGAAAATGTGGTGAGAAAGAAATCCTGTTACAATTAATAAATTCATAGTTTAAAGTGGTCTTCAATCACCACTTTTTGTAAAACTCAGAGGAACAGGATCAACCTGTGTTTCCTCTGGCTTTAGCAGGCAGGGACCCCAAGCCCCATCTCTTCTCCCTCTGGCTTCCATAGGGAAGACACAACAACCTGTCTGCCTTTCCATGGCACCTCAGCTTTGCTGCCTCTCCAGGTCTGCTCAACCCCTGCCCACGCATCCACTGACAACCTTCATGTACACGTGGGCAGTGGGAGGACGCCAGCTCACATTCTCCTCTCTTCACACCAATGCCACCATCAGTGGCTCCAGTCCTGCGTACCGGAGGTGGCAGAGCAGGGAGAGGAGGAGGGCAGTAAGTAGTGCTGACAGATGGTAAACTGGTCCTTACACTTCATTACAAAGCAGCAAAAAGGATTTCCATCTTTTCTTATTCAACCTGTGTAAACACGCAGCTATTAGCTACTTCTGCCTTCCCAAGGGGCACGTGCTACTCCTTCTGTGCTCCTCAGGGCTATGCAGAACAGACAAGCAGAAACCCTCCACAGCAGCAAACAGAAACATTAATATTCCCATATGCTCACTGAGATTATCCCTCACTGTCATCAGCCTATGAATATTGCACATTTTTTCTTAGACACATATGTGTAAACCCAGCATTTATGATAGGTTAATAATTAATACTGTGCTAATACATGCAAGTCCTATAGCTTAGCTTTTAGATTCTTGAATCATCCATGTTTTTTTAATATTTTGATGCAGTAGCAATCAGAGGCTTAAAGCAGGTCACTGCCTCATGGTAATGAAAATAAGTATTTTAAGAGTTTACAGTCCACTGCTCCCATTTTCTGATGCCACCTATGATCGACAAAAATGCATATGCATGCACATTTGCAAAAAATCCAGACAGACAGGGCTAAGATGTAACTTAAAATAAATCAAATATATCTGGATATGGAAATTAACTCTGAAGACATTTGAAGAATCTCATTTTTGACACGTCCTTATGTCATGCAATAACCACCTTCATGGAATAACAGTCAGCACTTCCTAATTATCCTACGCATTTGACCCTACCTCCTCCCCTCCTCCTTCAAAGTCCTTAATTTTCCCTGCTTCTGTATCAGGATAGAGCACTCTGTGTGGTAGCCTAGCAATCACCGTCACAAATAGCTGTGGAAATATCTAATCTTGAAATGGGAATAATCAAACACTATTTCCCAACTGTATTTTACCATGTTTTATGTGCATATATTCAATACAAGTAACTCACAGTGAAATCGCCAGCAGCTGCATACTTTGTGCAAGCGTTCATGTCTGTGCTGGCTTATGAATGTCTTTATTTTATGCACATTTTCTCCTTCTCTAATGAATCAGGTTTTGGATACTTTCAGGGTAAAAGATTACTACAAAAAGGCAGAAGTACTCTGTAACATGCTCCTACCAGTTGGAATCGGTACATTGTTTTCAAGGCTCGTTCATGAAGTTTGAGTAGTTAAATCATATAACATCCACAATGGCTTTAAAGGCCCCTGGGACTACTTCCCAAGTACTTATTCTTTTTTTAGTAGTTAAGGATGTGCATTTTTCATGGTTCAGTTCCTTGTTTTACACAGGGTCTGCATAGCCTGAGGTGTCACATTTCACGGGAATTTCACAAAGCATAAAAAAAAATTACACAAAACCTGAAGATTCATTTTCACAGAGACAGAAAGCAACCCAAAGCATCCCAGACTCTGTCAGCTTTAAAAACAAGGGAAATCCATAATTTTATGGTGGTGTTATTGCTGAATTCCATGTGGACCATGAGAACCCTATATCCTCCTCACGAGCAGTCCCAACGTGAAAGGCCATTTCATATAACGCACAGAGCAAAGAACAGCTCCGTTTATTTGTAGATGTGTAAATTACTACAGGGTGGTTAAACTTTTGAACTCAAATTTGCTTCAGTGCCAATTCCCATCCCAGACTGGGAGGACCTGTACTGTACGCTGTGTGTTAGGACCATCTGGCTCTGCTTCCAGATGGATCACGGATCAGAATCACAACCAGGGAGAAGGGAGGGAGGAGGAGGGAGGAAGGAGCGGGCAGGGTTTCCTCCAGAAACTAACGAACACTTAAGGTTCCGCTCGGTAGGAAACTTAGTGTAATGCAGGCATAGATCGAGTCTAATAAATATCATTTTAAAGTACGCAGATAAGAAATGAAGAAAGGAAACACTAAAAGCATAGAGAGGAAAGCTAAGAGGATGTTTCCCCTCTTTTTAAACTGCACGGTTTCCAAGGTCAAGCTCTCCCAACTACCCTTGTACAAGTAAACACATGCATTTAGTCTTAAAGAGATATTTGCAGAAGTGAAAGACGATTCAGCTATCGAGCCAAGGAGGTTTAGCGTTTATATTACTAATCATGGAGATAGTATAATGTGCCCTCTTTTCTGGTACAATGAAGGGCATTGTAATCTCGTTATTTCTAATCTAAAGAGTTGATGAACCAGGATGCCAAATCCATTTGTATTTTTTCATTCCATGGCTTTTCAAGACACAAAAAGAGGTACATCTTGAGGTTTCTGCACACATGTAGCAAGAAGAGGTACCAAGCCATCAGGTATAGGTCTGATTTTTCTGGGACTGTTACTTTTGATATGAACTACAACAAATGGCACCTACAAAGCTCACTGATGGAAAGCTGGCAGCGTAGCCGACTTCACAAAGGGAGATCGCGCAACTGCATCACAGTGATGCCGTACTTAAGCTCAGCAGTGCTGCTCATTAACAGGTCTTATTAGCATAGGTACACTACTTTGCTATTAATTTGCTAATACAGCTGTGGTTGGTTTGGTTTGGTGGGTTTTGTTTTGAGTTTTTTTGGTGGTGGTGGTGGGGAACCTAGGTTGTATCTCCATGTGGAGCTGCCCCAAACTACGTGAGCATAACAGCTTCCCGGTGGAGTTGCCATCTGTTGGTATGGTTTTGTGGGACTGCAATCTGATGTCCAGCATGAAATTAATGATATGAACGTTCAAATTCCCATGGGACAAGTGTCCAACTCTGATATGCTTTCTGATGGACTCAGCAGAAAGATTAAAGAACTGAATTTACAGGGAGATTGAGCCAGCAAGTCCCTCTCAGAAGCAACACTCCTAAGTAATCAAGCTTTAGTCACTTAATTTCTCTTTAAAGCACAGGCTCTTACTACAGCTACTTTGAGGTCAGCTGAGAAGTTTACATAATTTTAAAGGACTGCACATAAGAAGTCAACTTGAGTATGTAGAGATACGTGCAAGAACTTCACAGTCACATGCGGATACCTGCACACTGAAGGTTAAGAGAAGAAAGGAAAGTTTTCATACTTGGCTTCAGGAAAAGAAAGAAATGCAAAGGTAAACCTAATCGTGCGCTGTCTGTTCCTATTTACTAGGGGCTGGGATACTTTTCTACAGCTGGAAAACTTTAAACAGTTTTCCAGTTCACACTGAAACAGGAATAACACAAATGTATGCACGATACACAGTATTAGCTCCATTTTCACTACTAAACTTACATTACTACCATCTGTTTTACTGCTGCAGTACCAACCCAGCAAGATGCCTCTATTTAGGATAGACATAGCCTCTCACAGACCTTATTTCTAGTCTTTTGATATTTACACAAACCCTGCTGATGATACAATGCTTCACATACATTTACCACAGAAGAACGTGCTTCCCCGTGCTAAACACTTTGTAATACCTAACCTTTAATGCAAAAGGCCAAAGCCACATAATCTATCAGGGTGAGGGAGGAAAATTCAAGAGCACTGGAAGCATTTGCATCCATGTAATAACCAGGGGTCTTTTGATAAAAACAGCCAGCCGATTCCTGGAAATGGATCATCCCCCTGTTACAGAGAGCACACTTACAAACCCCAAGCATTCCTAGTAGCAGTTGGCTTGATGCAGAAATGCCACTGGCTCACTGATAACTTCATGTCTGGCTTTCAGAACAAGAGGGTTATCAGCAGCAGCTTCCGCCACCCGCTTGCAAAACCTCCCCCTCACCTTCGACTTCCTCTAGGTCCTTGACATCTTTGGGCACACAGTGCCCTGGTGACAGACAGTAACCAGATGGTCTTTTACCATCCAGCACTGAGTCGTTTCAGGAATTTAATCTGATTTCCCAGAATACGCAGCGCAGCCCTTCGTTCTAAAGTTGGCGTGCAGGTGGGATTGCATGCCTCTAGCTTTATAAATAGGCCTAACCGTCGGTGGCTTTGGTACAAGTCTGTGATTGAGCCCCTTGCCTGTTGCTTTAGAAAACCTGACCCCGTGCCTGGACATTCATCAGCAATTCTGACCAACTCCGGTGGCTCCTGTGCATGTTCGACCACCCTGTCAAACAGCTTGGCGTCTCCCAATTCCAACAGCAAAATCACTTTCTGCTTTAAAATCTGTAGCTCTTACAGCAATTTCTTTTCACTTTTTGTTGTTGTCAGCTATGTACAACATAGCTATATGTTGTAAACACAACATATGAGACCTGGGGGTGCTGGTTGACAGCTGGCTGAACATGAGCCGGCAGTGTGCCCAGGTGGCCAAGAAGGCCAACGGCATCCTGGCTTGTATCAGGAATAATGTGACCAGCAGGAGCAGGGAAGTGATCGTGCCCCTGTACTCGGCACTGGTGAGGCCACACCTCGAGTACTGTGTTCAGTTTTGGGCCCCTCAGTACAAGAAGGACACTGAGGTGCTGGAGCGTGTCCAGAGAAGGGCAACGAGGCTGGTGAAGGGACTAGAACACAACTCTTATGAGGAGCGGCTGAGAGAACTGGGATTGTTTAGCTTGGAGAAGAGGAGGCTGAGGGGAGACCTTCTCGCTCTCTACAACTACCTGAAAGGAGGTTGTAGTGAAGCGGGTCTTGGACTCTTCTCCCAAGAAACTAGCGACAGGACGAGAGGAAATGGCCTCAAGTTGCGTCAGGGGAGGTTTAGACTGGACATCAGGAAGAATTTCTTTACCAAAAGAGCGGTTAGGCATTGGAACAGGCTCCCCAGAGAGGTGGTGGAGTCGTCAACCCTGGAGGCGTCCAAAAAAGGTATAGACGTGGCACTGCAGGGCCTAGTTTAGGAGTCATGGTGGTGTTAGTTGACGGTTGGACTTGATGATCTTAGAGGTCTTTTCCAACCTTAATGATTCTATGATTCTATGATTCTATGAGTATGGAGTATGTCATATCCCTCACCCAGGACCATCTTCTGCGCTTGGTCCAATGTCTGTAGAGACCAACAGGACTTCATCTCTTTACCAGAAGTGCAGCGGGCCCATGATAGGAAAAACCAAAACTGGTTCTACTGCAACCTAGTTTTTCTGTCCAGATTATTGAATGAAGTATAGATTATCAAAGTTTTGGATATACCTTATCATTAATTTTAGATTATAATAATGGTTTTGGTTTTTGGGGGAGGGGGTAAATTAAAGCAGAAATATTGCCTCAAATCATAACTCTTAGCCTCCTTCTGAGCACTTGTTTTCCTTTATTTCTTCTTCTTTAAAAAAAGAAACAACCAACAAACACAACAAAGCAAAAAAAACTAAGAACACCAAACAAAACGAAAACCATCTCTCAACTAGACTTTAAACCCAAACTCCTATTTTCCATATAAGCACACAGCTCTCACTAATTCAGAGACCTGCATCCAAAGTCAAAATTTGATTCAAACCTGGTCTAGTATAAGCACACTGATGGCCTCATTTTTTCCTCAGCCTTAGTTCTTTGACATTTTGTGCTATAGTAAGGTCAAGGCCTCTTCCTGCTTGGACTGGACACCTAGCTTGTGCTTTCAGACCGCAAGAACGAACTCTAGCTTTCATCTAATTATGGACACCACTAAATACTGATTTGAATCCACATGCAGGCAATTAGCGACCCAAGTACACAAGTACACTCTGCAAAAAAGGCTGGATGACCTTTTGACAACCTCCTCATTGGATGTGAGCGACAGACGGGACAGGATCCCACCAGGTAGAACTTCTTATCATGGTGTCAGCAGATTGACCCCTCAACCCCGATACCTCACTTATTCAGTATATTTTTAAAACAATTAAGCCTTGATCTACACAAGCTGCTTTTCTTTCTCAACTTTCCAATGGCATGCGCTAAATTAACAGAAAGCATGAAGACTGCTGTAATTCTACCAATTATTTAATTAGTCTGTGCTCAGCCATGGCATTTCATGTGTTGCTTTCTCATTCTGTGCAAGGAACAGAAGATTTCAAAATTATATCCAAAGCATCTTCAAAATTACAGCAAGACTTACATTAATCCTCATCAATTGTGGACATTTTCATCTGTCTTTCATCCATTTCCATTTGTTTTTGAATATTTAGGCAACACCCACCATACTGCAATCTTGTAACTGGGACAGAAACTTTTAACTTCAGTGCTATGAGTGAAGTTCATCATTCTTATGGATAATTGCCACCAAAGGGAAAAAAAGGAAAGGGGGCAGGGGGAAAGGAAGCAAGCCTGTTTCTGTGGGGAAAAAAATCCCTCAAAACACAGAGTTTCTTCGCATCTCTGTACTAAATAAAAGCAATGCCAAAGAGTAAAGTTAGGGTGAAGAACTTAATAAGTACGGAGGGAAAAAAGCTGTTTTCTAAACTAGTCTTTCAACAGAGTAACTCTTGAGAGAAGCCCTGGCTACTGCTGGTTTAGGGCCTGTACACTATACCATGACAAAAGGGAACACTCTGGTTCAGGGGACCGGAGCAGAAATAAACAGTCCTTAGCATGCAACAATAAACTGTCTGGATTTCTCAGTATTGTACGTAAAAGCCACACATCATCTCTTCACTTTCCCATTAAAGTAACTAAAACTTTTGTGACTCATATTTAGTCATTTTTTTGGCAGCTTGGTCTGGCTTGAAACAAGTCAAAACCACTAAGCAGAAATTCACAACCAGGAAACATTAGAGTGAAACAATGCAGACCCTTAGAAAAAGGAAAGCAATGTCCTCAAGAAATAACTTGTACCTGGGAACTCACTGAACCACCTACAGCCCTTATGTATACATATATTTCCAACCTATTTTCCCTCCTAGGTCCAAAGCTATTTCTTGAAGAGCGCAGGCAAACAAGTTCACAGGAAACACTCAGAAACCACTCAGTCAAGACAGGCAGCTCCGCATGGGTGAGCCCTGGGGGCGGAGGAGGCAATGCTGTGCCTAAGGCTGCCATTTACTGTCACAAGCCCTGCAAGCTGGGTGAGGATCACAAAAGGAAAACAGTGAATTACACCAAAGGTCCTGGAGAAATGCAGCCAGAATATGGAACTAAGGAGAAGTCACATCCCTTTATGATTCAGGTTAAATGCAGTGAAAATAAGGAAGATATATTTCACTTCAAAAGGATCTGCAGGACAAGGACACCACAGCAGTAAGGCACAAAAATTCTAGACAAAGATGACTTTTTTTTTTTTTTTAAAAAATCTCCATAACTTAACACTGAGTTTAAAGCTTATGGGACCACCTCAGTGCTATGATGTATCTTCAGTGAAATTTATTAACCTATTCACCAGTACTCCAAGTTTAGTAAAATGCAGCACTGCAATAGTACAGACGACTGTCACAAAAACATCCAACCAATCGTTACAGTCGTCCAAAAATAATATACCAGAAAAACGCTCTTACATGACGTATTTAATGTTTCTTTTCAGCACCCTCCTCAATGTATTTGGACAAGATTTATCTGGCTACACTGTACTTCCAAACGTATCTTTATCTCATTGCACATGCAGACCTATTCAGAAAGTACATGCTGGAACTGCAAACCAGCTGACATAATCTTGGAGTTGTAACAAGCTTTGAACTTCCTGAAAGACAATCAAGAGAAATTTAATTTCTGAAATAAAACCCACATCACCCAGAAAAATCATATTATTGTAATGGATGCTAGGATACACTACCCAGAGAGGAACTTCAGCTTCTCACATCAGCAAAATATGGGGAAAAAAATCCCTGATTTCAGAAGACACCAATCCCTAAAAGCATCTTCTTAAAATAAAGTTTTAGCTCTATGGCTTACTTCCATACAGTTAGTATTTGGTGGTGGTTTGTTTGTTTTATATTTATTTTGAACAAGCTGTGGCCACTTGTTAATAACAATGCAACAAGATGGGTTTGCAGTTTCCTTATTATGATGCCGTGGACATTGGCACTAAGGCTCTGTTTTATGATTCATTGAATTCAGTGGAACATTTCTAACTTCGGACCATGGACACCAAGCTCTTAAACACAGCACAACTAGAGAAGCCACACCAGGAAAGAGACCACTGTGATCTCCCTGAATTCTGGATGCTTTATGGCATATTCTAGTAACAAGAAAAAGCAATCAAATGTGGAAGGAGGTTTTAATTCTTCTCAATCCATACTTGGATGATGTCAAATGAGATCTCAGTAAGATGAAGGCACGTGCAATAGTGTGGTGAGATCACTTGGATGTGACTGACTTCCCTGGTATCAGCAGATCATTCTGTGAACTGTGGGGCTCAGTGCCCTGGACCTTATCTGACACTGGAGCTCGCTGCAGGGCTATCCAGTGTTTGGACTATGAGACCACTTGGATACTTAGGTAGTGTAAACACCTATCAGGCTTCCTTATTTTGAATTTTCAATATTTGGCTGCAAAACCCAGCTGAAGGGCAAAGACATCATCCAGCCACGCTAAATGAATGCTAAGCTGATAAAGGAGTAAACCCCTAGGCTGAAGGCCAGACTGTCCTATACAGCACCTTTATTTTGCTTCTAGTCTGAATTTTCTGAGAGTATCTATGGCCAGTTTCCTCCCAGAAACAACTTCTTTTAGCTGTAAAGAAAATCGCTTTTCTTTCACATGTTTCTGTGTCCTTGTCTAGTTTCATTGTGGTTAACAGTCTTTTACTTTTGCGTATATACAAGCTACTATTCAAGTACATTTATTTCACTGTACAACTAATGACATAGAACATAATTTGTGGTACTGGTTTGGTTTCTTATACACCCCCAAAAGCTGGTATTTGTACAGTCTAATCTTCAAGTTCTTCGTATGAAGCCACATTTACTATTTGCATCCTTGCTTTCAATAACTTAGCATTTCTGGTTCTTACAAAATCCTTCTCCTGATTTTTGTATTTGTTTTACTCCTCAATTTGCAGTTTGAGTTTTGGCAGCTAAATACATCAAAGTGACATTTTTAAAGACAGCTATATACGTCAGTCTAAGAAAATTCAAATGAGCAATCCACCACAACTATGCATTCATTAGTGCTCTCCATTTACCATGAGATCATCCAGCAGCAAAGATCCCTTGGTGTGACTGTTCTCCCCTTGCTCATAACCCCTCGAAATATTGAAGGAACTCTCCCAGTTTGCAGCCTGGGCTTCCTGGTTAGATGAAAATCACATGCATTCATTTGGGCCGTAATACAGTAAATCAGCTTTCTAATCCAGTAAAACACCTTTTCCGCATCACTCTCCAAACCCTACCTTTGCCAGTGCCTTTGCACTACCTTTGAAGTGCAAAGAACAGAATGTAAACCTCTGATTACCTGTTTAACTCCAAAATATCAGATAGCTAAAAATTGTTTCCAGCCAACTGACCTTAAGATATGACCGTTTATTCCATAGCTACTAATCCCACTCCAAGAAGTTATTTTGCTCTGTGCCCTTTGACATTTACAATTATCAGGTGAAAGCCTTAGAATGCCTTTTCTTTCTTAGAATTACGAATTTTCCGTATAATCTACAAGAAAAGCTGGACAATGGAGAGACTATCAATATTTGAAATTTCCAATTCATCCTGCTCTGCAGTGAGTATTAATCCCCCCTTAATTTTCCTGTATAACATGCAAGAATTGGGACCAAACTTAGAAACATGTTCCAAGACACTTAACATGGTAAGTTGCAGCAGACCTGTGAGAGCTTCAGAGCAATAAAACCAACTTTTGGATGCATTTCCTTTACCTCTCAGGATGTAGTTCTGATAATTCTGGTCAGCCTCTGCTCCCACTTTGATTAAGCAAGTCAGACCTTCAGCGACAACAAACTCATGAACCAAGTCCTTGTCATCCTGCCACAGAAAGGAAAAGCTGCGTTAGAATTTTGAAAGACAAAGAAACAGGATATATCATAATGTAAAACCAAATGCATGCCTGCAACATTGACTTTGTGTTTCAAATGACGTAAGCAAGTTCATATGAAAGTTGTTATATGGAAGACCAGAAGCAGAATTCTGAATTTTAAAATCAGAATTAAATACATTGATGCAAAGCAAGAAAAAACAAGCTTTTACCTTGAAGTCAACTACAAAAGATTAATATCCATAGAACATGACTTTTGATTTTTTCATTAAAGGGCTTGCAGACTTTCTACCTGATATTAAAATCTCATCATATCACATAAACAGACATCCTTAAAGCCTTAAAGTGTCAGTATCAACGAAAGAAGGCCATCTATATGCCTTAGCCTAATTCCAGTTTCAGTATTTGAAGTGCATACAACAAAACTTTTAAAATTGGTGTTAATTGCAATGTAATATTATATTCATTATCTTAACATAATACTAATTCATTATATTTAGAACGGGAAAGTATAGTGTTGAATATAAGAACACTAGTAGATCGCATTCCCACATTATGATGGAAAACACAGCGAATGTAAGAGAAAATACTCCTTCGTGTTTGATGGGAGTTAAACTTGTTAAAGCAACTCACTTTTTTTTTTTTTTAAACCATCAATCCTTTACTCAGTGCAGCAGAATGACCCCATATCACACACCAGGGAGAGGAGGGCTTTGCTGGGTGCTACATGCATAATACTATGCCAAGGGACTATAGAGCACCTTATCTAAAGCTTGCCTTCTCCTCTTACACTCCTTGTCTTAGTGTGACAATTCACTTATTGCAAAGTTCTTTCAGCCTGACAGATTTTTTCTGATGAATTTCCTTCTTCCACCAGAGCTAAGTTACATAATTCTTAAAGGCTGACCAAATGGGATATTTATAACTGCAAGGTGATTTAGCAATTCGTAAGAAATGTAGAAATTATGAGAAAAATCTGTTTAATGTTTCAGGAGAAGGTCAAATTTGTTAAAAAAAATTAAATATATATTTTACAGTCATTTATAGATAAACAAACTTATCACGATAAAGGTGATTTATCCTTTAAAAAGTATATAAAGACAAAGCATACAATCATTCCCCACATCCTTGCAAAAGTATATAGTAAAGCCCCAAAATATATAAGGTAAAATCCACCGCTGTGCACACTTGAGCTAAAAATTTTATTTATTTCTTAGTCTCAATGTTTTATTTTTTGAGGGTATTATTTTTTTCTTTGGATAGATAAAAGCCTTGATCATGTTTTCTGAAGAGCTAGCAAGTTTACAAACTCCCATGTTGGACCAGGGCACTACAGATACAAGCACTCAGTTTTGTGAGGATGACAAATTTCTACTACCTATCCATTTGCCGTACTCAAAACATGATGGGATTACTAGTAGAGTAGAGGAAGAGTACACAGGCAATCTACCTGTTAATACAGACAGCACTAATTACATCCTGATTTCCTCTGTTGTACGTAACGGTGTTTTAAAGGTGCATGCACAGATCCCCCTCCACTGCAGCCCACCAGGGAATTCTCTTTGCCGTTCCAGAAGAGAACTGAAGAATTAAGACGGCTGTTTACGTTGAGCAGCTAAGGACCTTTTTACAGCAGGGGACCTCTGGCTGGCACAGAGACTGCTGTACCTGTGGCCAAGCCACCAACCTAAAGAGCATGTCCCGATGCATGGGCCAGGGGCCTAGAAAGGGGCACGGTCAGCCAGGACACGTCGACCTCTGCCTGTCTCATCCCAAGCAGTGGCCTCTGGCAAAGCCCTTCCCAAATGTCATCGCTGAGAGGACCAAACTCTTAATTCTGAAGCAATTTATCTCAAGTTAATTTGTGCAGCAAATGATGCCAAAATTCACAAGCTGAACTTCCAGAACAACATTTTACAACAACTGGAGTCCTGGAAAAATAAGAAAAGAACACAAGATAAAATGCTTTCTGATGATCAAAACCATATCTCAGGTTCATTCCCCCCAAAATTGAGGTACTTGATTTAAAATCAAGCAAATACAAATAAATACATAAATAAATATGCATGCATGCAATACCCAGATCCAAATCACACCGGATAGCAAGCAACACTCAAGCTCGCCTTGTACAATGGAGAGCCACCTCCAACAGAGCAGGGAGGCAGAACCATACCCAGGGACCCCAGAGGAGTCTACTCCCTGGCCACCCCTCAGAGCCAGGCAACTGCTCCCTCCCATACATCCCTTTGTATATGGTGTTTTTAACTCAAAAAAACTTGAGTAATCTCTTGTTCTTCAAGAATTTTGAATCTTGTTTCTCCTAAAACTCAAGAGAGAGGAACACATCCCTGGAATTTGTCAGCTAAGCTTAAAGCAAAGTATATTCAGGGTTCAGGTACGCTAAGGCTACACACCACGGTAATTCACTAGGAGTTTGCACACCTAGAAAGTAAGTTACGCTGTACGCCAAGGTCAATGGTTAAAAATTCCCTGCTACTAAAGAGAGAAGGTGCCCATTTTCCCCTACCCAGAGTGGGCACTGGTGGGAGCAAGGGCAAGGGACAGAAAGGACAGGAGCACGCAGAATTTAGATAAAGTGACAGAAATTGATAGCATAGTGCAGAATCAAGAAAGCTGTGGGGCAAGCATCCTCCAAAATAGTTTTTCTACAAATCTGATGACAAATAGATGCATATTTTATTGGGCAACACCATTGTCTAAGTTAAGAGAAACAAGATATATAACAATATAAACTACTGAGTGAAATAACAACAATTATTTTTTCAGATGGTAATGGTGTCCTAGTTCAGAGCACACTTCCTTGTTCTTTAAATATCTGTTGTTGATACTTGAATAGACATTTTGATTTTGCATCAAGTGTGTTTGCATCACCCTTGAGTTGAGGAAACAAAAAAAATCTATTCTGGATTGACTCACAGTCAAATAAGAAAGACTGGAAAAACAGGAAAAAGGAGGAATAACTGTGGTCTGAGGATTCCGACGTTTGTTAATACACCTAATGTGCCTGTTTGGGAAAAATAAAAGACATTTGGATGATAAAAAAAAATTCTCCCTATGCTAGAGAAGTTAACAGTAGTTCAGCTTCAGAGACCTTCAGGTCGAACCCAAAAACAAAAGAAAAATTTTAACAGCACATAGCCATTAAGGGCTGTTGACATTCAGTGAAAGATAAAAACTGAAATACCCATTATAACTTTAAGATGTGGATGCATATTAGAGTATCACCTGGGGAGAAATTAGCATTTAATTCTCAAAATACCTAATGCTAAAGATCTGTTTTATGTTGCTGATGTCTTTTTTTTTTTTTTTTTAAAAAAAACAAGAACCTTCCCAAAGCAGATTGTGAGATCTGCCTTCTGGAACGTTTTCAAAGCACCCGAAGGAGTAAACCAGTACAGCATAGAGTCATCCTTGACTGAAAGGAGATATATTGCAGGGGAACAGCAGAGGAAATGAAGGGGACAAGGGACTCTAACCAGAATGCTTTTGGAAAGCACTGAATAAACAAATCAAACCTGAATTAAAAAAGGCTTTTAAGGTACTTCTCCTTTCCCAAATAAAAGGGAAAAAGAAGGTGTAATGAAGTGGAGTACAAACACATCACGCGCTAGACATAAATCTAAACTCAGTACATTATCTATCCCATCATGTATATACGATGAGAGGAAAGAAGCAAACATCTGGAATGTGCAAAGAAAGATGAAAGGCATCCAAGCCCATACATTCTACATTGAAAGGAGAATGTTTACATCAGTTTTGGTCTAGGATAATCTTTTCAGACCCATTAACTCACTGACTTGCCAAGTTAGGTGACCTCAAGAGTAAAGGCTACTCCTAGCAGTGGTAAGAGGTTCAGGTTTCCAGGAAAAGAGCATTCATTGTACGGAATATATGGTCTGTGTGACAACGATATGTACAAGTAGCTGCCGCATGTGTGTGATAACAGTTAAAAGGAGGCAGGGAAAGGTTGTCATTTGCTATGGAAATGGACTCCTCAGCTAATATTTGCAAAGATTTATGACCCCTTAATCAGCAGGCGTTAAAGCACTGATGAGAAAAGCAGCAAAACACAGGCAAAGCTCTCTAAGCTTCCTGCTAAGCTCCTGCAATCGTAAAGATTGTGCAGTGACACAAAGGCTGGCTACTTCAAGTCTTTATGAAAAGATACCAGTGGCCTCGTCAGATAACTATATTTTATGCATTCATTCATAGATTTAGAATAGATTGTGTCTCGTCCTTTCTTCAGGCATCTGGGAAGAAAAAACAAGATAGTGTATGTCGCTTTGTAATAGAGCTCTATTTTTGTCCAATGTACAATGAAAAAGACATTAACTATATTCAAACTGGTGAGTTTAAAGCTTGCTTATGTGGTTGACAAAATGCATAAATCATACTTTCACCTGCATAACTCAGCCTAGCTATAAAAAGACCCCACAAACCCTGTGACCAAGCAGTCCATACAGTATGCTCATGTGCCGCTAGCAGAATAAGAAGTGTTGGCAGGATTTCCTTCTTTCCTATCTGTTCTCCTGTCTCTGTACCATTTGATACCTTCTCTAATGCAGTTTTGCAGGGTGTTATCTGAAGGTGGAGACTGAAGACTTTTCTCCAAGGAACAGCACTTTGCTAGAATGCATCTTATCTGATGTGCAGCTTCCATGTGCAAAGATAAATTGTTTACATACTGTTAAAGACAAATCTTTCTGAAGCCTGCCACTTCTGTGGGCCATAAGTTTGAAAACTTTTACCCAAAGCATGATTATTTTTCTGCCACAAGAAAGTTGCTTCGCTTCCTAATAAGAATCAAGGTTTTGGAACACAGTTTCTCAAGGGCAAGTTTTTTTTATTTTTTTTTTTTTTAACTAACAAACACTGGTGAAAGCTTTATTTCAAGTATTTGGGTAAACTGGATTAGTAACTGAATATTCTCATTTGGATATGCACATACATATTTCTCTCTTACGTGGCTAACAGCTGTGCAGAGTACTGTCTTTCCAAGAAATCAGAACAAGATGCTTGCCTATGAGATTTCCACCAAGGAGAACCTCATTTTTATGGTTTTTTCCTTTCCTTTCACAAACTATCCCATTGTTTCTGGTTGCTTGAGCATTCCCATATTTAATCCTATACCATGCAATCCTCTCCTTTTTCTGTTACAAAGTTAAACATTGCACATTTTATAATGTTCATTCTTTAAACCATGGGGTTCCCCAGCCTGTGCTCTCCACATGACACGTTAGTGAGTGAGCCAGCAATCACATTCTGTACCGACCAAACTTTCCAAAATGCAAAAGTTGCAATAATCAAGTCTAGAAGCAGGCAGCCGGGGTACCAGTCACAGCCATGAGAATCTTCTCGCTAAGCTTTGCCTACAGGCTTACAGGAGGTGACTGCACTCACACTGAACTCCAGTGGTTGATGCACTTCACCCTCTGTCCGAGGAAGAGCTTCCCTCTCTGCTTTGTCACTCTACAACATCCCTATTAAGAGAGATTTAAACTCTGGTTCTTAGGCCAGCTCTGATTTTGTCTGTAGACCAAAACCAGTAACTTCACAAAGATATACTGCATTCACATTTTAACATTGTGATAATTCACCTAGACAAAAGACAAGATGAATACTGCCAATTCACCGTGCAATGTAGCATAAGGGGAGACATGTAAACCCTACCGGATTGAAAGAGGAGGAGCATCCTCCTCTGCTGCCTGAAATCTTGTGGGACAAGATGCTGGAAGCATACCAATACAGAGTCCTACAGGCAGAAAGGGCACGGCTCATTCAGACACTGCCTGGCTCCAGAAATAAAAATGACTCCTTTTTAAAAGGGGGAGCTAGGGAAATCTCTATTCATTGTTATGTTCAGCTGTCAAATAGTATGCTGGGAAAGTGCGCTGTCCGCACTCTACATTAAAACATCGGAGCGAGGTCTCCCTGACCTCGAGAGAGAAACCCGTCTTCCTCAGATTCCCCCGCAAGGAGTATACGCTGCACGGCAAGGAGGCAGAACTGAAACAGAAACCCCAGATGATTATCCTCAATGTGAAAAAAATAAAGTAACAAGGAAAAATACATGGAACACTAAAATGCCAGCATGCTTGCAGAAAGTCCCCCCCAAAATATAAACGATGGCCACCCTTTTTAGAACTGAAAAGACATTTTTTCACCCTTTCTTTTTTTTTTAAATCTCCTGCAAAGTCAAGACAGGATCACGAAGTTCAGCTGGTTTTAGGAGGATTAAGGGTTAGGGATTAGGCTTCATTCATTTGGGGATGTAAATTAGCTGCAGAGGGACAGCAGCTGACTGGTGAGGAAAGGGAGGAAGGAGGAAGCAGGTCAAAGAGCAAACCATGCGCGACTGCAGGCTTTCGCTGGCATAAATCTCAAATGACAATACATCTGGTGCTCCACCACAAGAAAGTACAATGCAGGACTATTGCCCAATATACTTGAAAAGCCTGCTCTGTTACTAAGCGAATAAAGACAGCATGATAAAATTGGGGTTTCTGTTAGCAATAGCATCAATGATGGGTAGGTCCTTATTCTACCTTCCCTACTCATAATAGTGCAAGGAGAATAGAAATCTACTGGTCTTCTTTCCTAAGCATTCCTCTGGCTCTGGCAAACCCTCATATATACAAAAAAAAAACCCAAACAACCCCATAGCTGGCTCCTAACCTGACTGCCCTGGGCAGCAGTAGAAATGTGGCAGCGCAGGGCTATGACCAGAAGGCACTTCCATTACCTGAGAGCCTTCATGTCCACAGGTTCCCCATATAATTTCAAATGCTTATATGATGCTCTGCCCCAGTAGCAATGGAAAATTAGCAGCCAGTTCCTCTCAGCCCTCCTTTCAGCTGCCTAGCTCTGTGACCCCAGAGTCTACATTAGAAATATACCACAATAAAGTCTCCACAAGAATATTTTTAACTATTGCTACCTGCCTTCAGTATACATCACATCTGCTAAAGTCACCAGCAAAATAATTACTCCCATTGACAAGACTACAATAATGTAGTAATAAAAGAGTTATGTCGTGCTCTTTTAGAAAAAGAAATCCCAGACCATTTCTGGAGTCCAGCTTTTTTACTGGCTAAGCAACAGGTTGCATTTTATAGATCAAGATTGGCTTGCAATGTTTGCAGTTAGAAAAGCTCATTTTGGCTTGAAAACTGAGTAAACATAGTCAGGAAGTGATTGAAGGAGCATGGACCGCCAAGATATAATTTATAGTTACTTTCCCACACTTTAAACTATAGTTCTGTTCTTTGGACTCCAAAATTATTGATATAATTAAAATACGAGATTACCAATCCAGAAGTGCCTGATACTATCTAATTCAATTGTCACTGTTTATTTCAGTCCATTTTAAAAGCCAAGTCATCTACTGCAAACAAATCTGGAAAGAAATCATTCAAAAAAACATACACACATGCATATATATATATATATACACACACACATACATACATAAACTTAAGTCCTATGAGTCCCTCAAGACTGTATTGCCATTTCAACTTAAATTGTTTAAGCAGCTACAAAACAAAGTTCTATGTATGGACCAGATGAGCCGGTGGTTAAGCAGGCAATTCTTGTATTAAACCATGAAACCTCTGCTCTATTTTGAGTCAGGACACTACTTTTAGAAGATGAACCAAACACAGCTCTCAGGGTTAGCAGGAGGAGAGTCTTCTGCTGTCACAAAGAGTCCATCTCTCTAAGACAAGTATTTTCACTCCCTAATACTTGGCAACTCAGAAGCTACCCCAAGATAAGGATGCGAGTCAAGTTCAGTTGCTGTCTTCCTTCCCCAACGCTCCCACCAGCACACCTAGAAGAACAACTCCTTGAGAACAAGGGTGCCCTGGACTGGGATGTCCCAAAACTGTAGTCAGCTGCTAGAGGTAAACGGAGGCAGTGGCAGAAGCATTTTAGCGGTGAAGGGTTTGACAGGGACCAAGTGGCCAGTTTGTCCCTCAGTGGAAGCTCCTTCCCCTTGCTACCTCTGTTGACTGCAAATGCACTTCAGCTGCTTTCCAGCCCTCCCCAGCTGTGCCACAGATTCCACTCCTCTGCCCTCCAAGCTTTTCCCTACGCTCCTCCGTGCTGACTCCACACTCCTTATTTGCTTCTCTCCCCCAGCCTTTACGCCTTCTCAACTCATTACATGTACATCTCTCTAGAAGCATGACCATAAGGTGATGTAAAGATATCAGTATTTTAACACTGTTCCCTTTTTTCCTATTCTCGCATCTATTTACATGGAGCAACAATTTACAACAGAATGCACAGAAATGACCATCCCCCTTTACTTTCAGTGGGGTAATATATTTAAGCAACCTGCAATGCAAAGTATGGCTTCTAGTGATGATTACAAGGAAAATTCACCCTCAAATATCAATTCCGTTGCATATCCTTGCCATGAGTCAGTTGCCTAAGAAGCAATCACCAAATGCCAGCAATTTTTTTGCCAGTCTTTTAAGCACATCTGTGCCAGCTAATGATAACACTATGCCATTAAAGTATTAAAAAATAAATTTTCTTTCTTTCCAAGATGAAAACATTTTAAATACAGACCACATCATTGCTTATTATGGATTTCCACCTTGACACCAATAAAGAGATACAGAAATTCACTCAAAAGTAAAGTGTGTGATTTACAGCCATTAATCCCCTGTAGTCTCCCTTCTGAAATACCCTCAGTCCAGAAAATAAATATTCTCTTGTTTCTCAAAAACACATTTTGTACTGTGCTAAAAATACCAGCAAAACAAATACAGCATTTGCCAGTGTTGCCTGTTAGCAAAGCAGAGAAGCTGCAACACTTATTATTTCACACCTCCTTTACATAGGGACACATTTTAAATTGTATGCCTTTCTGCAGTTTCTTCTGGAAAGTTGAAAGAATACATGGGGTCAAAATAGATGTTTTAATAGTTAATATTACTTTACAAATTAAAACACGTGAAAACATATCCAGTATTTAATACCTTGAAACAAACATGCAATTCTCTTACAGACAGAATTTCTTCAAGCTTGAGGTTATTGGGAAATACTCTAATCCGAAAGAGGTTCAGACATCTTTGGATTTTTTTAATCTGTCCAAATTTTTAAAAATGTATAAAACTTGAAACAAGACTTTTGTCTGAATAACTTTTCAGTAATGCAAAGACTTCTCAAAGTCTTTCTCAAATTTCTCAAATTCCTCGAAAGACAGGTATGCAGATACCTAAGATATCCAGCATTAGCCATGTAGCTATCCCAGTAGCTGTCCTGCAGCATATGAAAAAAAATCTTGAGGAAATAAGTAATAGATAAGAATCAAATCCTGCTTTATTAGATTTGTTGAGATTCCTCAAAGTCAAATCAGTGTTTATTAGACACAGTTAAGGTATGTCTAGAGCATCAAGTTCCAGCCAACAATAACAGAAGAAAAAGTATGGTAGAAGGTAGACAACAAATATTGCATACATTTATGAAAAGGTTTAAATGTTTAAAACTTTCTTAGCAATCTCTTATTTTTTTCCTTTTTTTAAAAAGTAGTCTTGTCTAGTGAAACTAACTTATTAGAATAATTGCTCTTTCCTATTGGGCATCCATGAAAAAAGGATAAATTTAAAACCTGAAAACTTTCAGCTCGTATTTGTATTATTTTTATCAAGGTCCAATACATCATTTATTACCACCCATTTCCCATTCATTTATTACTTTTTCTTCCTTAGTGAGACGCATCTCATTTGTATATGAATGAAGAATTGGTTCTTTAAGATCTTGGGTTTCCCTTCATAAAGGGTTTTCTTCTTTTTGGATACATACAACAAATTCTTAGGAGACCATGGAGAAAAATCAGCCTATAGCCTTTCATGTTTAAACTTTCCTGATAGATAATCAGTCTCTAAAAGACACATATTGGCACTTACACATAGGGAAGGAAATAGAAGTTTGCACTGCTAAGATGAAAACAGATATATCTTCAGTGGATGTAACTGAGATCCCCAAAGAATCACTCATGTCTTAAGTTGATTAAAGACAAATTAAAATTTAGAGAGGGAAGGGTGCTTAGCCTGCACAGCAAAGTTGCTCTCATGCCACACTTATGTTCTTACTTTAAGTCTGCTTTCTTCAGTTACCAGGATCAAATTATTGTGATCCTGTCTGATCTTCACCACCATCTTCTCCAAGACAGTTCTGTTTCCCCTTTACTCTCAACATGGTGTTTTGCTTCTTCAGTGACTTTGGTCATTAACTTTACTGCTTTCACATAACCTGCCTGATTCCTGTATCAGATGAGGGAGCTGCAGGTAGAAAGTCATCTTACTGTGACACTATAATGCTTGCTTCTAGTGCTCTTACTGCACTTCTTAACCTTGCAGCTGCATGATGCCACGTTCACCTAAGGAAGATCCCAGAATTACCATCAAGTTCTGCCACTGAAAATGGTGGGCTACCTGTTTGGGTTGCACAGAGCAATAAACTGATGCATTCCATCTTTCAGGAGAGGGAACTGAACTGTACTACAATGCTTAAAACAGCTTGAAAGAAAGAACACGGAAAAAAAACTCTACTACTGTTTCAGCAAGTTGAACCATTTGGAAGTAACCTTCTGCTTTCAATATTTTATTATTTCAGTTAATGAAGGCACAGACAATTATAGGATCTTTTTCCCCAGATACCTTTTTTCCCCTGTGAGTGCAAGAAGCAAGCAAGCAAAAATAAGTCACACCTCAGTATCAGATTAATCTGTACAATTATTAGCCAGAAAAGCTTTGGTTGCCTCCCCCTATAAAGACAAAGCATTTAGCAGGAAATGAACAAAAAAAGTCCTGCTGTTGCTGTCTCTTTTTGTTTACCACAGCCCACCTACCTGTATACGCTCAACCACCAGGTAAAAATAACACTGAAACTAAAGAAATTTTATGCCATTGACTTGATGGGGACAGAATGTCATCCTTTGCACATCAGTACACTGTGGTTTTTTCCTCCCAGTTAATAGTGGAATTAAAAATTCCTAGAAAAGTCACCTAGACCAGACCCTACCAGGGATATTCTTCACAGCAGCTAAGCAACAGATCAAACAATGTTCATGCATTGTATTATGTGCTTGAGGAAGCTAAAGTAGATAGGGTCCATACAAAACCAGGTTTCCTGTTTCAATTCAAGGATTGGCACGGATTAGAGAATGAATAATGGTGGCTTCCCAAGTTTTTAGGCAATCCTTGTGGTGGAATTAGTGCATATTTTACAGTCTCATTAAGAACTGTTTAGATCTCAGCCCGTAACATTGTCTAGGCCTGAAGAAGACACTGTTTGCCAATGAAATTGAGAAACTGAGTTTGACATTTAATGTGTCACATCTATTTTATTTATAATCTCTAAACAGTAATGAGGCATATCCTTTGTAAAACAGGATTAAACAGATATGTAAACTGCTACACAGAACTATGGTGAATTCAATTTGGGAAGGAAATGAAGGTTTCTCTCTTTTTCATGACTTAATCAAGAACCCTTCCAAGAGGGCTCTTCAAGGGGAGAGGTGGCAGCCTGCCTCACAAGTGATGACAGCAGCCCCTATATCAAGTCTCACACAGCTTCAAACCTTAAGGAGTCATCAGTCATGCTTGCAAGAGGGGAAGGAGCAGCCTCCTTCCTTGAGATCAATGAGGCAAACACAGAATACTCCTGGTCTCCTAAGGATGATTGATTACTCCTTAGCAGCTGAAGTGTGTGACATTTGATTTCACTCACTGATAAGATTGTGTCTACCCAAACACCTTCTAGTTAATGTTTCCAGGGCCCCTACATAGCTGTTCTTTGTGACGTTTTACACAAAGCTCAATTGTGCAATGATTAATGAATTTCTCAACAATAGAAGAAAATTCTGTAAGAGAATTTTGTGACTCTGTTGCCTGATATTCTGATCACAACACAAAATGGGAATCTAGGCTCCTCAAGAAAAATAGTGAGAGACCTCCTGCATTTGTCAAATGACACTTAGTGGGGAAAACAGTCCTAAAAGAAAACTGGCTTTTTTCCTTAAGACTTTAAAATACACTCTTTAGGTCTGCTTTCCAGAAAACCTAATGCATTGATTGATTGAAAATATTTTCCAAAACTTTAAGAAGCAGATTTAGACATGATTATAAATTTCAACAGACTTGAAACATGCTTTATAGCTTTCTTATTTTTCTTACACCACCACAGTCTTATCCAGTTATTTTGTATTTTGAAATGATGCAATCAGCATGATTTGAAACTATGCTTTGTAACTACAAGGCACACTTTTGTCTATAGGTTCTAAAACATGCCTGCTTGATATTATATCTAGTCATATCAGAGGTCTTGTTAAATAAACTTTTTAAATATCACGTAAATTACACAGCACTATTTACATATATTACAGTGCTCATACTCAATTTTTCTGCCTTTAAGATTGATACTGAATTAAATGTTTTAAGCAGCTGTATTTTTATCTCTCTTACGATATCAGAATCAAGAAATGCAAGAATGTTTTCTGACCCTAATTTTATAAGTGCCATGTTCAGCTGGATTCTGCCCCGGAAGCCTTTGGGAGTTTTAGCGCTTTGCACAAAATTCACAAATCTCTGATAAATGCAAGAACCAGGCAACTCAGAAGTCTGTCAGAAAATACATTCAAAGGGAGCTAAAACTGTACTCCAGTAGGTTGTCAATTATATCTGCATATCTTTTTTCAGTTCTTTTAAGGTCAAGTGCTTCATATACTTCTAGTGTGAACATTACTTTCCTTACTCCATAAGACTGTTTGTCAAAAAGTATACTGGTAAATCAGAAGAATAATATTGCAGTACAGTCCAGCAAAAGATGATGAGTGTGGCTATCTTAACCCTTCAGAATGAATGACAGGAACAGAATGGCATTACTGTCAAAGAAAAATGCTCCACATAACCTTTATCATTTTGCCAAAACCAGCCCACCAGAAGAAACCAAAGAGAAATTCCAAGTTTGGACTTGCCAAATGAATCTTTCACTTAAAATCTGAAACAAAGGCATTGCTTTTGCCAAACATTGCTAAGCTTCGCTGAGGCCTCGCGTGAAAAACCAAGAGCTCCGACTATTTGGAATTCCTATTTGATGTAAAACTTGGGCTTGTTCCCACTTAATGCAAATAAGAGACTGCATGTTACCTTGGAGCTCTTTAAATTAAAAATGATACTGACACAGAACTGTGCCAAATTAACTCAGCTGTGATGAAATGATTATAAAAACATGGTGTTACGAACTGTCTTGGCACTTAAAGACATGATGAAGTCCCCATAACACTCTGAAAATTTGTTAAAATTAAAATAAAGACTGGTTTTGAAGTCAACTTTTTATTTCTGAAATATTATACTCCTAAGGAATTTAAAATACTAAATATACTGAGCTCCAAAATCAAACAGATATTTATGTTGAAAAATATACTTGTTAAAAAACTTTTAACATAATGACAGATTTCTAATGTTAACATACTTTAACATCATAGACTAAAAAATAAATTAGGTATGACCTTTTGGACAATAGTGTTTGGTCTACAATATAACCTTATAATATTAACTTGTGTTTTTCTTCACTAAAAAATTGAAATAGCTTTTCTTTCTAAAACAAATATAAAAATCATCTTACATTGTCTCTCATGGTTCATTGTGAGATAAACTAAAATCATACTCGAAAGATGCCCTTAGCAATGACAGTAACTGGTGTTAAGGACAGTGAAGTTGACAGGTAAACAGGAGTTTACATCATACAGGGTCTCATTTTCCAGTTTGAAGTGTACTACCTCAAATACTTGAGCATATGATATGAATACTCTCCAGCTTGAGGAAGACTTCTCCTCAATTATCCACTAATGAGAACCTGTATTTTGAGAGTATATGAAGATTTTTTGAAGGGTATGTTTGTTCAACAAACAGCCACAGTTCTACCAGAAGTAGGTACTTAAAGTGGTAACAGATAATTCCCAAATTCCTTTCCAAATCACATACATTAGGAAGCAGGGAAGTCAAATTCTTCAAGGAAAATTATGCTCTGAATCTGTCAGACAGGCTTCACTTAAAAACTACATTCATACATGGATATGGGTTTGTGTGCATCACTTTTCCCTTCCCTCTCATTACTCTTAAACTCAGTCAACTCCAGTTAAATTTATTAGGATAAATATTTAAACAACATTTCCATGAAAACAGCTGATCAGCTGGAAGACAGAGATCTTACTGGTGCATTCACTGAAAGCACTGATCACTATGCGCTCAGAAATACTTACTAGACTTCAAAAAACCTACATGGAAGAGAACATTTATGAATACCCAAACTGTGAAAAGTCATGATGGGAGGTATGGGAGGTGCGGGACAGGTGGGAAGAGAGGCTTAGCACTCACTGCTAAATATGCCTGAGTGCCCAGATTAACCCGTGGAATACATAAATTGAGAGAAATACAAATACTTCCCAGAAACAGTTGATGTGAACAAAAAGAGAAGAAACCAGAGAAGACTCTTGGAAACCTGCCTAATTTCCTCTGAGCACACAGTCCACCCACTCGGCAAGCTCACAGGGAAACCCAGCTTTGCATCATTGTGACTCTCAAACAGTCTTTCCCTGGGAATGCCTTGAAGAGACAATCGTTTTCCCAATCTGTGGCCATGAGATGACCAGACTTTTTGGAGCTGGAACTCCTCCTTTGTCCAAAAAATCTCAAAATTCAAGGACTTTTTTCTGACCCAGAAGACATCTTCAACTACTAAAATTTTCAAGTAAATGGTCCCCCCTTCACCATCTACTCCTATTGTTCAGAAAATCTTCATTCTGTCATTTTCTAAATTCTGAATGCTTAACTTTGAAACCTGCAAAAAGCATTGTGTGTTTTGGGAATTTGCAATTCTGCACTCTTGCAGAATTGTTAAAGATTGTTATTCTTCTTAGAATAAATGTCTACTTAAAACAAAGTAAATAATGCTAAACTAACAGCTTGAAACTCTTGCACCTACCTATTGTAGCTAAAAACATTATAGGTTGTCATCTTCCATTTGGATCCATTAGTAAAGGAGGAGAGGTGCTTTTCTTATTGATTTCACTTATATTTACCTATAGAAATGGAATGTGTCATCCTGAATTCCATTTTAGGATCACATTGGCAGTATGCCCTAGTTCTCACCAATGTTTTCCCTTTTCCTGACCTGTTCTTTCCAACAAGTTTCCTTCCAGTCCTGCAACTTTCCCAAGACCTTCTCCTTATCCATTAAAACCAATCTGAAATCCAAGCTTTTCATTCAATTCATTTTCTTATCATCCACACCACTTGTCTATCACATTGGCTACTTCCCCACAGGACCCAAAATCCTGCTGATTTCAGGTCTCCTCCATAACGAACACTCACATTCAAATCCATACCTTTCCTTAAACTGATCAGTCACTACCACACTCTTCTCAGCTCTACGAAGTATCTTTTCAGCTAATCAATAAATAATTTCCTCTAACCTCAGTCTAAATTCTAACACCTTCAGAGCTCTCCCACTACATCTTGGTTCCTCATCAGATTTGTCCCATATCTCTCATATCCTCTTTCAGTTTTTGATGT